>JAQFYZ010000052.1:0-86193 GCA_034695085.1 Cylindroiulus punctatus
TAGTGGCAGTTCAATCAGAAATTGCATTGTTATGTTAGATTGGGTGAGGTTAAACACAAAAAACATTTAGACAGCTATGACAGGTGTTATTGTCGTACGGGCTCGTATGCATGAACTTTAGACAATTAGAGTTGAAATATAAATACTTCATGCATATTTGGAGCATTTCAATACCAAAGTTTACCTTAATGGTCATAAAATTAAAGTATCTATTTTTCCTTAACTATTAAAGTCATTAAAGGCTTAAACCGTGATTGTGTTTCTAACAATTTATACCTGAACAAATTTTGGTATTGAAATGTGGCCAAAGCCAATTTCTGAAGATTTATAATTGTCCAAAAACACTTAGGCCTTTTGCACATTTTTCATGCTTTTGACCACATTCTATCTATTATACCATTAAACCAAACCATGTGTGGTAGTTTGTAAAAAACAAATTCGCTTATGACATTGACTTAATTATTAATGTTGTTTTATAATTTGCAACATGTCCCCGTGCTGTTCAGGTATGAAGCAGTGTTTCGCAACACACAATCACCAGGTGACAGACTAGAAAATCATGGTACCCACATGACAGTGATTTGGTGTGCAAACATAGTGTATTGCATGTTGCACGTGAACATAATTTTACTGGAGCCATTACATCTTCGCCGTTTTCGCATATTTGGCAGGATACGAAGATTGTGGAATGAGCGACCAAGTCGTTTCATCTCGAGTAGTTTTCCAGATAATTTCTGGCGCTATGGCATTTGCATGCGGCCAAGTTTTGTGACAAAGCTAATGACCCAGCATCGCGTGCAGCATTGAGCTTCCTTTTTTTTCCGAGCGTTTTTCTGAAAATCACTCGCTGGCGCTGGCCAAATGGGTCGCCTTATCGAGTATTTTCCCAAATTACTCCTTTAATTTTTTTCCGAGCAACTTGGCGCATTCAAATTTACGAGCGTGTTCGCGCGGACCCTGATAAGTGAATGTGGCCGGGCGCCAAATCAAGAGCGGGTATTGATGGCGCGCGGTGGACGCGCTTCCGGTTTTCCTCGCCAGCATCCATCTTCGAGGGGGGATCGCATTGTCGAAAGTCCCATTAAAATCGGCTCGGGAATGAGAAAACGTGAGCGGACCGTGACGTCACCGGATCAATGGAAGTGCGCGGAATCTCCGCCGAACGTGCTTGCCAACATTGCTCATTTTCGCGCCAGTTTCTTAGCGACCATTACTGTTTTTTTAGGGTGGAATACGAGGGCTGGCTGCTTCTGAGAGGCCTATTTCCGGTGAACGTTGCGCAACCACCACGTGTCACCGCTGACCTTCTTAGGTCCTTTGAGTGGTCGCTTTGGACCTTGTCATTTTTTTGGCTGGTATTTTTATGTGACCTTAACGTTTGGCATTTAGATGCACAAAACGATATACATCTACACGAATGACCAATCCCACCTAACCTAAACCACCGTAACCGAAAAATGTAATTTCTTTATTTGGCTGCCCCTATAAACTGGCAATCACTGCTAGCACAAGAGCTGTTTGAAATGGTTCACGTTTGAAATACCCTCACCTTAGAACGGAGTCCAAAATGTACTGTTTAACTATGTTAAACTATGTTTTATCATCATGTAAGTTCATTATACACTTTCCTTTAGTGAGTGCAGAATTCCCTAATTAAAAAATCCTTAATGTACACAAATATAAAGTGACACATGTCCAAAGTGCATCACTCCTTAAGTGATAGGTTTAGCCTATGCTGATTTGTTGAAGTTATACTAGTGTTAAATTGCATGCTGTGCCATAGACACTATGAACGTTGGGGAACCTGTGTGTTTGATTTTCATCGTATATTGAGTTAGATGAGCAGGGGATTGCATGATTAGACCATCGAACAACCACAGCGCCGCCTATGATGCTTTCTGCTTAACTGCTAGATGCAAACGATATTCTATGGCAAAAGTGTCACAAAATGCGTTCTATCTGGTTCTCGTACTTTGCGCCAAAGGCGATATCTATACGACAGTGAAAAAAGTGCGACTTACCAAGACTTACAACTGCAACAACAACACCAACAAAGGCAACATGTCTTTGCACCTCGGTTGGGATGGCCATTGCTTCTTTGAGCAATAATTTCATCCTCTTGAGAATGATGCAGGACCATCTTATCCTTATTGTTTTTATTACGAGGGGTCTGAGGCGATTGCGGCAGCAGAGACGACGTCGGTGGGCCTCCTGGCGGCGAATCGTGCATGGATTCCATGCGGCCTCCTCCTCCAGAGGTCCCCGCCTGCAGATCGGGACTGTGGTGGCGGCCTTCGTCCTCACTCGACTTACTAATTATGGCAGACATCATAACAGGCCTGGAAAAAAAGAGCACGAAGATCAGTAGAGACACTAGGAGGCGTGGTCAACGACAAGGCGTGGTCACCATCAGGTGATGGACCCACTGTATAGCCGACCAACAAACAAATGTATTTTACACCCTGTGGGACTTGCCCAGAGACAAAGCTAGGTTCCAGTGATGGATGGTTGAAAAGTTTATTGGAAACACAAGGTAGGATGGGACTGCAGTCTGGAGGTTATTATTGGTCTTATTTCATGCATGCCATTTGAATTACATGAAATTCAATTTGGCAATGATGGCATTGGTGTCCACCCCAGCGAATAATTTGGGTTGATGGATTACACTCGCCTACTACATGGTATTCACTTACGGACATTAGGATACTGATTTGAATGATCAGTATTAGTAGTGACCATATTACTAGAGTGTGGACTGAGTTTGGGCGGCAGGGTTTGGACTGAGATGACAACACATGGCATATTGTATCCTATAAAACAGTTTTTCAATTTTCCCTTTTGCCAACGAAATAAAGCAAAGCGAGCGAATCTTGTAGGTAACATTGCGGCTCCTTCCATGCGGATGTCGCTCCGACCGGAGCCCCAAGATGGCGGCGGAGTTCTTAATGCGAGCAAACCTCTTAAGATTGCCAGGCTTCCTAAACAAACCCCTTATCGTACCGCAAGGCGTATCTTTATGCCGCTGGCTCTCGCAGCCCGTCTGCCGTCCCCATTATCTTAAATCTATTTTTACAGCGCTCGCTAACCCTAATAAGCAGCTTCTGCAAATGATCCCACATTAAAAAGCGACGCAACAGCGCGTCCAACGAGAGATGACGGTCGCCGCCGCAGGCCCAGCACGGCCGCCAGCCGTCAACCCCTCCTCGCCCGCCGCTAATTTCGGTTTTAAAATTAACTCGGGATGAAGCCAATTTGGGATGGGGGAGACGCGAGCGGGGTCTACGCAATTGATTTTTCATTAAAAATATTAAATAGAAGGAATATCATTTGGCGTTTTGTGAATGAAACGAGCATCCCAGCAGCATCTGATTCGACGCCCAGATTGGAAAATTCAGGCGGCCATCTTGGGGCACGCCTTGTCATCGCTTCGCACCGCCAGGGGGCGCCAGGCGGATATGGACGTGTCGTGTCCCAGTTAGCGCCACGAATTTCGCGGAAAAAGGCCCCGAATGGGAACGAGTGAACTTGCAAAAAATGCATTCGCAGACAATGAACTTGCAGAAATGAGCGCAGCGGGATAATGCACTCGTAAAAAACGTAGAAACGCTGGCGCTGCTCGTCTCCAAAAAATGCAATCTTGGTGATAAACTTGCAAAAGATGCATTCGACGCATTGGTTGGCTCAGTGCATGGCGGCCATCTTGGGGCTCGCCTTCTAACCGCTTAGCCTCGATTAGAAAGGCCACCAGATTCGAAGTTTGGATACAAATAATTAGCACAATGCACATGTGCACTAGTTTGGGAACGTTCAAATAGCATAGCATAATAATGCCATAAATAATTAACCATAATAATGAGTTAAATGATTTTACCCAGTTTTCTAGGTTTGCATTCAATAATGGGTATAGCTGCCCCTTAAGGCGCGCAATCACTCAGTGCTAGTATGCTATCGGTGATTGCCTGCATCCGGGAAGTTTGATTTCATATGGAATTACCAATTAACTTGATGAACTCGGATAACATTAAGTACTCGATTTTTCTACCTCAACAATTCGCGTCATCCCATTTCAGTTGTAAAGTAATTCCACGAACGTAGTATGAAATGTATTGATTTTAGATGTTACTAAATATCGCTGATCCACAGTATAAAAGAATTATTGAAAAACCAAAAAGTTCATGGCGATACACGAAAACGTTCCATTTTTACTTTTAACGAAAATCGAATTTCCATGACGAAAACCATTGTTTTGATACAGAATATTTTTTTTCATGAGATGGAGAAGCTTCCACTTCGATTTCGTTTTTGTTTACAAGATAATTGTAGTCAGTTTTTTTAAACTTATCCCTCATTTGTGTTATGTAAGACACGTATTTTTAGACGAAACTAGCGTTTTATCAAATCTATTATACGTTTTGTAAATGCTTCCCCAGAAACGAAATTCTCAACTTCTTGACTTACGGAATATAAAACAAATATCCCTGACCACCCTGATCACTGAAAACGCAAAAAAATGCGTATGCTGATTCATTTTAGTTGTATTTACATGCATAAAAAGAAGGTAGATCACATTTTCACAAGGAAGCAGCAAATTTATATTGTTTTCACTTCCCATGAACTTCGCTAGGCAGATTCATTGTCAAGAGAATACTGCTTCCCAGGAATGGAAAGAATTTCTTTTAATTGGCAATTTCATCATTCATTAATTCCACAGAATTGCTCGTCATTACCAATAACTAGCTATGGCTGATTTTCCCAGACTTTTCTACGCCTTTCCCATTTCCCTGACAATTTCAGCTTCAGATTCAAATGACATTTTCCCAAAAAGCATAACAGTTTCTGAACTCAGTTTTCGACAAATGTTGGTTACACCGAGTAAACTTTTGTTTTGAGGATTTGAAGCGCGTACTGGTTGAAGGCTTTTTTCTGGAAGAAATATAGACCTATTTTAGCAAACATTTTTATCCAACACTGGGCAAATGGACCCCACCGCCCATATTTTGCTGGCAGCTATCGAGGTACTGAGTTGAGTCGAATTATTGAAAGCAAGAAAGTCGATTATATGCAGCGTTGTAATTCGATGCGAATGTCTGGGCCTTAAACCATGGCAGAATTTCCCGAAATAGACGGCAGGAATTTTCTCGAAGTAAAGCCGCGACTGTGTCGAGAACAAATGTTTTCCAAACTTGGGGCTTATTTGGTAATATTTTATGTAAAACATTGATTTTTCGCGCGAATCGAAGCGCCATCTTGCTCGGCCTAGTCCTATTGTTTTTTCTTTCACTTCATTTTCTGCCCTATTCCTGCCTCCCCAGTTCGTAACCCAGATCCGCACCAGGACTCCTCGTTTTGCCCCAGTTTCTCGTCAGCCATTGCAACTCGGGTGCACTTTGATGACCCTTTGTAACACAAGAGTCGCTGTCGATCGATACCGACTATAAATCAGAGATGTGAATTTTCCCCGCCAAGGAATGGAATATTTTTGGCGCAACCGCCTCCATCTTTAAGAAACAATCCGAAGGCGGCCATGTTGGCACAAAGCGCTATTCAATGACCTCTCCGGAGGACCTCAACGGGTGCTTTGTTGGAGCAGGGAAACTGTTTACATTTAGGTGCTCCAGCACGCTGCTCGTTTAGAAAACCGAGGTCAGCCCAGGGTTCAAGCCTCGCGTGGGGGAAATCCGTGCAAAGGTCAGCGGATTCGGAGGAAAATAATCAAATTTCCGAAGTCTTCTGCTTGCATTTTTTGCATGCACAGATTCGTGCGGTACTGCAGAAAGGGATTGAGGATCGCGTTTAAAATATCATTTTCCTCCTTTTACCCTTACTATAACGTTTTTGGACTTGCGTGGCATGTTACTCTGATGTAATTTAAGTTTTACTCATCTATTTTGTTTGCTGCAATTTAACATTCTGTTTGTTTCATTTTACTTTCATTGTCCCTTTTGGCTGTGACATTTTCGTACTTGAGTAAAGTCACACCAGAGGGCAGATCAGGTACTGACTGTGGGTGTATTAAATTGAATTGAATTGTATAACTGGGTGTCTACCGGCATGTCATGGAATGGCATGAGAGTAACATGG
Organism: Cylindroiulus punctatus; assembly: GCA_034695085.1. Lineage (NCBI taxonomy): Eukaryota > Metazoa > Arthropoda > Diplopoda > Julida > Julidae > Cylindroiulus > Cylindroiulus punctatus. The sequence continues at coordinate 6,082 of JAQFYZ010000052.1, forward strand.
AGGTGATAGAATTTTTGTTTTTGATTACAGTTTTGGACACCTATATGTCCTGTCCATTGATGCCATCTTCAGCCAATGGTACCATCTGAATACTTTCCAAAATGTGTTAAAACAGGAAGGAGTTGGCCGAATGATGATGACAGGGGGTAGGATGGGTCAACCAAATGTGATCATCATTTCTTTAAGGTCAAACTGGGTTGAAATCCATCATTTGTCACTCAGTTTTTCCCAACAATCTCGCCTTTGGTAGTTCTTGTACTTTTATATGACTGATATTTATCATTGTCTTGATACAAATTCGCAGAAGTCTAAATTTCTTTAATCAATATTGTTTCATCACTTGGGGGAGGGGTTGAAAATGATGACCTAAAAGCTGAACTTCCCATGTTCTAAAAGGCGTTGAAATATAATGGATTTCAATATATCATATCCACTAGACACCCTGTAAAACGTTGAACTAAGCTTAGTGTACATTTAGAAGAAGAAACTGATGGATTAATTTGTTAGGATATACAGTAGGCTCGTTTCTCCTAACCGCTTGTAACCTGACATCTCAGGTTATGGAAGACAAAATAATTTAAAGAAACTACATTTTAGGTTATAGGTTAGGTACAGAAAATCAAAACAACATAAAAGGGATAAGTTGGAATAGCTAGGACCAGTGTAATTTTTGTATGTTAGACGTTAGCGTATCAATATTTTGAGCCGGGCATAATGCAAAGTAAGTTCAAATATAATTTTAAAGCGCATTTCATTGGGATTCTCACCCTCGAATCCATTAAAACCATATCCTGCATGAGTTTTCCTGATGGACTAATCGCCATCAAGCCAGACGGATCGATGGGTTGATATCAGCAAAATGTCAAAGAGCGCAAAATAGGGTCAATTCCTCAAATGCCTAAGTTCGGCTGAAACCCTAGATGTTACCTCGTGAAATTCTGACGAGGATCCTTCTGAATTACACGAATCCCATCAAATCGTATCGCAAAAATCTGCTCACCCCAAAATTAGGGCTTATGGGATTTTGGAATTAATATTAACTTGGTATGGCATGCATCCCTGTTTCTGGAGACTTTTTGATGACCGAGATCTTCTTCGTAAAATTAATATCTTATTCATGGTGTTGACTGCCAGCCAGAAAATCTCAGGAAATTTGAAATTGAACTTAGAATTTTTCATTGTCGACATCTCATTTTGTGTCTGTTCATTATATTTCTGAGAAATCAGCACTAAAATGATTGACCTAATAATCATTTCCACCGTTTCTAATAGTTAATTGTCATTGCAACAATATTTAATCATGTTGTTTGGATTTTTTTTTAATTCTACACTATTTCATCTCAAACTTAAATGTCAATTGCAATAGATGTTGAAATCTACACAAATGAGGTGGCAATTACCGAATAATATTGGGCTGATGGATTACACCCCCCTACCACATGGCATATCACGTGCAGCTAGTAGGGTACTGAGATGAATTAAATTGAATTGAATGTGCACACAATACGTATATTTCCACTCTTTTGTAATTGTCAATTTTTTAAAAAAAAAAGTATTTATTTTACAATTGTTATGTATCTACATTTTTGTAATATACAATTTTTTTAAAAAAAAGTATGCATTTTACAATTGTTAAGTATCTAAATTTTTTATTTTTATGGTGTTTTTCGTTGTTCGTTTTTGTGTTTATATTTCCTTTTGTGATTTCGTGGCTAATGCATTTAAAACTCGCGAATTTCGTTTTAATGACATTTCCCAACTCTTGGGAAAGTTGTTTCCTAAAGCGGCCTAGGAATAATGTGCCAGGGATAGTTTGAGAAGAAATAATTTTCAGATTTTACACAGATGTCAGGTGAATTTCTTCGAGAACCACTTGAAAGTCATGAAAGATTTCGAATGTTCTCCAAGCCTTGCAGGAAATCGACCAAATGTTGTAATTTTTTCAGATATATTTTTCTGTTTTTAAACCGACTCACCTGACCTTACAAAGCTCGAGGGAAATTTGGTTCTTGAAGAAATTTGAGGAATTCGAACCACTTTTGGGCCATTGCGCCGCGAGGGCGAGTCATAAAATCCGCTAACATTTCCCCCGATGCCTTGTTTCAACGCGTTGTTTCTCCTCCAAAAATATAAACAACAACAACTATCGTCTTGCCTTTCATCGCTAAAAGGGGGCATTGACACCCGGCCAGGAATTTAATTCAAATTTGAGAGGCGTGCATCTGCTGCGCTTTTTTCCGGAGCGTCTTAATCTTCCTACCAATCGCGTCTGTAAGGGAAAACCCTGAAGAAATTTTAAACTGATTTTTAATCAATTTGTTTGAGGGCGAGCGCCGCGTCCGGCTTATGCCATCCGCCAAAAATCGATGCCCGGCTTAATTTTAGACTTTCCGGCAGATATGGATTGAAGCTGACCCACCGTCATCGAAGATATGAAAAGTAAATGCCCCTAAAACCAAAATGGCTGGTCGAGAAGTAGTCAAAAATGTGTCCGGACCCCGAAATGCCCATAGAAAAGCAGAAAAGTACGATCAACAAGTGCGATGCAATGTCACACATTTCTGACTCACACTGTATACAGTCAGACTTATAATAAACACTGTGAAAGTCTTGAATGCACTAAAATGTGAGCAGGGCCTTAGGTGCAACGTATTGCTATGGTCTCCAAAATATCACGACCATATCGGATAAATGACGTAATTTAGAAAGTGTGAAAGCGAGTAAGTTATAGGAAATGAGTGGAATTACAGGTGAAAATCAATAAAAAGTGACGTCACGTTGAAACCTACTAAGAAAACGGCATCAGGGCGGAAGAAATTGATTTTGCGAACGAGATTTGTACTTTTGTACGGGGATGATTGCGTTGCACCAAATCAGGGACCAATCCAAACAGAGTTTAAAGTAACCGTCCGTTAAGTATAACCGGACATTAGTGCAGAGAAAATAATGACAAAAAGTAGTTTGGATCGAGTCATTTTTCATCTCGATGAGATTGGCATTGTACCAAGACCATAAAGAAAATCGACCGTTTGGTATACTAAGCGGAGATTGATGCAGCCTCCTAATGTCGTTTCGCCAAATTTAATCGTCCATTACTCCTGCATGCACTCGGAACTTTCCGTTTCATCAAGAAATGATGCACTAAACGGAGCGTGGTGCAACACGCTGGAAGGCCCGGATTTTAATGACCCGTTAAATGTAATTGCCCGTTCAAAAAAGTGGATGATTTCATGCATTCAATGGACGATTTGGTAACGGATCATTAAACGGAGAGTGCGAGCAAGCACCATCTTCAAGTGACGTCAGGGCCCATTTCGTCATTTAGGGATTTTCAAGCAGAAATTGATGCTTCAAACAGTCTACAAATCTGGCTCTACTACAGATTAGACCCTACTCCGCAATGTAGACATTGTAAGAAAGCGGGCTTTTCTGCAGTAGTCTGGAAGTGATTCTTGTATACGATACAAGTAGGGTAATTGGCATATTTTTGCGCATTTGGAGCAGGGGCAAATCTGTAGTATATTTGAAACTCTTTCTTGCGCGTTGAGTAGGTCGCAGTGGTCCTGCCAGCTTAAAGGGCAATAAACCCTGTACATTATTAAAGTAGAAGAATGACCTAAAAATTCATGAAATTCATTTCCGGCGTAAATATTTGTTTCCGCTATGTTTGTTTATACTTGCCAATTTTCTACGTTGCTGATTCCAGCATAATTCAAGTGTCTAAAATCATCCATCCTTACAATGCAACCCTTTCAATTCAATGCAGCCCAAAACATTACCATACTGTCCTCCAAGATATGCCCGATATGAGGTGGTTGGGGTAGGGGAATTCATTCACACCAATTACGTGTACATGTATACGTTGGTGTCATATTCACGTCCAATCATCGCCATATAAATGGAATTTCTGATAGGCTATCATTTGGAAGGTCAATACAGTATAAGACCAGTTGTATGGGTGGCGTCCATTCCAAATGATAAAAGGCTCAAATTGCTCAGTAGTATATAGCACCTGCTCCAAATGTGCACAATTTTTTTTTGTTTCACAACCCTACTTGTCTTACGAGACAAGAACAAGTCTTACAGGCCAATACATGAATGACACCTGTCCTACATGTTGCTGTAGACATTTGTTTATTTTTGGTTTTTCGTGTTTTTCTTTGTATCTAACCTAACCTAACCAATCCTAAACTATAATTTCTGATTGAGCTGCCCCTGACCGCCAGGCAATCACTGCTAGCCAGGGCAGGGGCACGGATGCAGATCAGGGGCGGATCCAGCTTTTTTTTCAAACGAGGTCCGTCACCAATGGAGGCCTAAATATACATGTTTAAAAAAATATTTGCAAAAACTAGTTCATTTTTTGCATTTTTTTTTAAAACGTTTTTCAAAAGCTGATCATTTTTTGCAAAACCAGCTCACGTTTTTACATTGCTTAATTTTCGCATTTTTTTGCAAAAAATTTGCAAAATCAGTTCACTTTTTTTGCACAAATTTTCGATTTATTAACCATTCTATCTAGCATGAATTTTTATTTTTTGGTTCCAATCTATCTAGTGTAAATTTTTTATTTTGCCAAACGGGGTCTTGACCCCTGGAACCCCACCCTGGATCCGCCACTGCAGATGAGGCCGAAAGTTCCACCGTCGCATTTATGAAACCAGCCCCGGAGGTTGTTCCATCCCATAATGCAATGCGCCTATAGTCGTCTCGGCAAAAGAACGAAAAATTTTACAGCCAGTCAGAGATACTCGGCTTATCGATGTACGGTTTCAGGAGTAAAAGTAAAATGGCGGCCTAGCTCGGTATATATTACTGGATGGACTAATCGCAAACAGGAAATTGCATTCTATTGGTCGGAACGACGCCATTTTTTCGTTCTTTGCACCGGATGACTATAGCCCTGCTTAATGACTGCATGTGAACCTTGCGTCTGTCGCAAATTTGACGCGGTTTTTATACAAATTTCGTTCGACATAATTAATTCGACAATGTTGCAACAATGGTTCCCAAACCGGAACCAGCGGCCACGTGTCTGCCGGGTGTGCGGGTGAGCTTCCCGAGCCCCGCCGTTCCATCCTCCCTCCGCCGTCGCCATGGCAACCGTGGATCAGCTTTGGCGCAACGAACGGAGATGGCGGCGGCTCGCTAGGCCTCGCGCCAGGCCGCCATCTTGACGCCAGGAAAAAAACGCCCCGAAATTGGCAGCCGGGCGCCCTTTGACCCCTCGCCTCTGACCCTACCCCCGACCCTCGCGACCCCGTCCGCGAACGGAAGCGGGGGGGCGGGGTGGGGGATTCCGGGAGAATCTTATCGGTTAGCACCTCCATGTTGAATCGGGATGGGGGGGGGGAGGTCGCCACCCAAAGAATGGTGAATGACCCCTGACACTGAGATGCGAATTGACCTTTTCAATTAGCATCGTTGTTTCGCAATTTCGTCGTGAAACGTGAGGGCGGGGGTAACCCGCGAACGCTCCGACGCGCGTGACCTCTGACCCTGTCCGTTACTATGTGACCTTTTACCCATCTCGCGCGATTTGACCTCTGTTTGGTGGGGCTGATCTACTGTATGTTACTGCTGTCTGGGTCACAAATGAGGAACTGATGAAACGTCCATGTCGTCACGCCCTCGCTGACCTCTGACCTGCCCGCCGCATAACTCGTGTCAGACAAGAATTAACATGTTGTCGGGGATGGGACAAAACGCTAAACTGCAGGGGAGGGGGAGGGAGAAGCAGTGCCTTCATGAAGGCTCCTGACCCACCTGACCTCTGACCTTCCCATGGGGTCTATGGCCCATGCATGATCCGTCTATCTTGGGTTCATGATTAGGGGCTTGACCCTACGATTAGAATGACGTGAAAATGGGTGGCTATACCTATGTATCGTTGAACTTTGGCCTTTGTCCTGCTTCGCTGAAGTGATGGTGGAGGCGTTACATGGTCAATAATACTGCCAATTCCAACACATAACCCCAGTAACACTGGCGGAGCGATGATCCATTCTGATGACTGACAATCATCCGAATCTTTTGACAAATTACTGCCAGTATCCAAATACTGTCAGTAACACTGATCGTGTCAGGCCTGCATAAGAGGGATAGGTATCAGGTCAAATGTCAGCGTAGAGTGCAAGATTAGGACCAGGTCAGGTCAAGATGTGTCACTTTGCCGTGACCATCAACCAGGCCGAATCTTTTGATAAATTACTGCCAGTATCCAAGTATTGTCAGTAACACTGATGGTGTCAGGCCTGCATTGGAGGGATTGGCACCAGGTCAAATGTCAGCGTAGGGTGCAAGATTGGGACCAGGTAAAGGTGTGTAATTTTGTCGTAACAATCAAGCAGGTCAAGGGTCGTCACCTACGTCACTTCAAACTGATTCTGACCCATCGAGGCGAGTCAGCTTGTCGGGGTCACGGGTCAATCCCACGTGAGCGCGCTGGGTCATCGTCGCCTTAGCGGTGTTAGGGGTCAGAGGTCACGGCTGGGGGGGTCAAAGATCGGCCAGTACTGGTTGGGTGGGTCAAAGCTGGAGTGCCCCGCTGGTCGGAGGGGTCAGAGGTGGCTGAAGAGGCTGAAGAAGCTGAGGAGGAAGAGGAAGAAGAGGAAGAAAAGCAAATGTATTTCCGTCACCTTGGCTGAGGGTGGGGTTGTTCCCTCTTCCAGACGAGCGTCACCCCGCCCTCGTTGGCCTGGCCCGGGTCATCCCCGCGTGGCGACGCTATGGTGGCTGCTCAGGGCCGGCGCTGGGGGGCCCTAGCCGTGGTCCATGGGGCCGGCATGGGGTGGGGGACGCTGGTGGCGGCGGCGGCTGACGATGGCGGCGCAGAGACCGAGGACATCACGCCAGGACGAGGCCAGTCTTCAGCGCGAACACCATGGTTAATCCAGCGCGGGCACAAAAGGAAAAGGAGAAACGACAATGGAGGACGAGCGGAAGAAGAAGAAGAAGAAGAAGAAGAAGACGATGAAGAAGGTGGTGGAGGAGGAGGAGGAGGAGGAGGAAGGAAAAAAAACACAACGCGGGATTCGCACGGATGTGGATGGAGATACTGCCTCAGCCTTCCTCCTTCCCAGCCAGCTTGGCCTGGCCCCGCGCACGGGGGTGGAGGCGACAGCTGCGCCACGCAGAGGCCAACGTGGGGGGTGGACGACCACGGCGCCCTCTGGCGACGGCGAAGCACGCTTGGACGACGCCATCTTGGGACTCCTACCGGGCGCGTCCATGCGTCGCGGGAAGGGTACCTGGGTGGGACTTGGCAATGCCCCGCCAAGTGGGCTGGCAGTGATTGCCTGCTGGTTAGGGGCGAGGCTGTTTCAAAGGGTTTCAATTTGAATCCAAGGGGGATGCATAGTGCTTGGCTGAGCAGACGAAAATATCCCTATCTCCATGCTAACTATAGGCGCACTTTTCCAGTGAGCGTTTCAATTCAATTAACACGAATAACAACAAACTGAATATTGTCAAGCATGAAGATGAGTTAATAGTGTGTTCTGTAACGACTGAAATTTGGTGGCTTTCAATATTGATATGCGAAAAGGCGACTTTATGAACAACATTTTGAAAATGCGCTATCTCTGGACAACATTTAGCAACAGAACCACGTGTTAATTAGCTGTTTTTCACATATAAATAGTGAAAGCTACCAAATTTCAGATGTTACAGAACACACTTTTAACTCATCTTTATGCTTGACAATATTCAGTTTGTTGTTATTCGTGTTAATTTAATTGAAAAGCTCACTGGAAAAGTGCGCCTATAGTTAGCATGGAGATAGGGATATTTTCGTCTGCTCAGCAAAGAACTACGCATCCCTCTTAACACAAACGATAAATTTATTTCTTAGCATGTGGAATTTTTCGACCCTCCATCGAGTGATATCAAACTAGCATATCTTAGTTATGTTTGGAATATTCCTGTCGTCAAATGTTTTCACATGTTTTATACTGACAATCTTGCGAAGACAGTCGTAGCCCGAACAGTGTTGCAGCACAAACGTTAAATTTATTTCTTGGCATGTGGAATTTTTCGACCCCCCCATTGAGTGATATCAAACTAGCATATCTTAGTTATATTTGGAATATTCCTGTGGACCCTGTTGTCAAATGTTTCCACTTTTTTGATACTGACAATCTTGCGAAGACAGTCGTGAATGGCAGCCTAAGCTTTAACTGAATGCGAAATCACAACCGCTGCAAAAAATCTGGTGGTTATTTTCCCCCCCTTCAAATTGGCTAAATTACTTCCGCCTTCAATTATTCTTTATCTGCGTGGCTGATTGATGAAACGGTTGTCTCATTTTCCATTCAAAACTATTGGCAGTTTTATCTGGCGGATGCCGCAGCGCCATCCGGCGAGCACTTGCAGCAACACGTGGAAACATGCCCCAGTTCTGAAACATCACTCTAAAAAGACTGTCACGTCGAAAATGACGGTGCTTCGAATTGTTAAATATGGGCGAGGAAACGTTCAGCTCCAGGCCATCTCAGCTTTAGAAAGCATTTCGACTGAATCGATTCTCCCATTTTCGACGCTATCAAACAGAACCACCGCAGCCATTGAGGCGATGGCGAGTCCCAAGATGGCCGCCGCTGCCGCCCGAGCGGTTTCACCTTTTCAGTGCGCAAACTCGAACGCTGCCGAGCAAACGAATCGATTGCCCTTTCGTCTTCTTCGCACACGCTCGAAAACCTGGCTGGCGGAGCAGGTCGATGGCGAAACGGGGGAAAAAAATGCGCCGTCCGCCCACATTTCATGCAATATTTGCCTTCCCACCGACGCCGAAAAGTGAATAGAGCAATACGTGTACGCACCGAAAGTGATTCCGGCCGGTGAAAAGCAGCGAGCCCGCCATCTTGAATTGGGTCGGGGCTCGGTGGCACTGCCCGGCGGCTGCTTGCCCTCGAGTTTGGCCGAACTTTGACCTCGTCCTGGGGGGTCGCGGGTCACCGGTCACGTCGGGAAGTCGGGGGGGGCCTCCGGCCACGGAAACTGGCGGATCGATCGCTGGCCGAGCGTCCGCGTGCATGATCGGATGGGCGTGCACACGCCTGGGGCTTCAACTTTGACCTTATCGGAAACCGATAGCGGGTCGTTTCTAGGTCGCGCGAACGTCAATAAACCAACGGTTTCGTCGCTGCTGCGCTTGTTTGGCCAGGTCTGCCCGGCTCGCTATCGTCGAATGACCTTTGACCCGATGGGCCCCGTTGACCTACTCGCGTGTACACACTGCGCGTGCAATGGGACGGGCTTATCTGACGTGTAATTTGTTGCAGCACCGTTTGCCTATGGGGTCTTATCTCTTCTGAAACAACCTTCAATTTGCTTCGAATTACAAAAAATAAGTTTATTGCTAAGCAAATTGACCGCAAATGTACCTGCGAAATTGAATTTGTTTATCAAAACAGCAGCGCCATCTTTGACGACCTATGCGCAACAGTAAACACTGCAATGGCGCCTGGAGATGCGCATTTTCCAGGCTTTGGTGATGGGCGAATACACTTTAAGATCCCAGCGCCATCTGTGATGCCCTCTGTGCAACTGTTCTCAATTCCAAAAATTTACTCAAGATAGGTTTGAAAAATGATCTGTAATTATATTCTGGACAGTCATTCGCAAAAAACCGCTGAATAGGGCGTGAAGAAATTACTATTAATATTTTAGACTTCCATGTGCAATTGGGATCCCAGCTGATAGCGGGTATCCAAGAACCGCCCGCCAGTGGCGCCCTCACCCGTCAAGGATCGGACAAGTCCCAGCAGGTGAGTTGTTACAATCAGATTAATCAAAAATCGAAATAATTATCTTCGTTTTTTATCGCGTGTCAACTCAGCGTCTGGGGTGAACGAAATTCATTCATCGGAACAAACTGGTTATTTGGCTGTGCCAGCGGATTTAAAAATTAAATGCTTGTAAGCGCCTACGCAGAAAAGTTCAATGTTCGAGCGAAAACATAGTTATTTAACGGTCGCCCCCACAACCTCAACGGCCACCACACCCCTTCCACTGGCTTCCCGTTTAAAAATTTAAAAAACAGCCTCCAGGTAGCGTGCTCAAACGCCCACTTTACCCAAGTCGGACGACTGCCAACCGTCTTTTCTTGATTTCCGTATCATCACGTTTCTCGAGTGAAAAATTGATCGAAATACTGATTGATAATCAAGCCTCTCCCTTCTGCACGAATTACAGGTTATTTAATGGACGACCCTAAGCCTCCAACATCCATTGCAGATTATGGCTACGCTTGGCCTGTTTATTTACATTGCGTAACATCATTAACATGCAAATTCGCTATGAAAAAAAATTGTTGCTCCATTTTCCAACGTTAGACACAATAACAATTATTGTTTTACAACGCCCTTTAATGTGCTGCATTTCTACACCGTTTTCAGAGCACAATGTTTCAAAATTGAATTAACCTTTTGAAAAATGTTGCCAGTCTTTCTACTCGGTACTCAATAACACCAAGTGCGAGTGAAATGTGCAAGCTCGCCTTTTACAACCTATTGACAGTTTTCATCTGATTCGAAGTCATGTTTATCTGACTCACCAGCGCTGAAATTTGACATACTGCACCTGAAGAAATTAGAATAAACGGTTTCCCAGACACCCTGTAGAGCTGCTCGCGATTATGGATGCCCCTCGGTTGGAGTTTCCAGTTGGCACACGTCCATGCAGCGAAATGTTTTACACGCATTCAAAATCATGCTAGTAATTAACGTTGTTCATTAATAATTATGACACGACTACTTAAATGATTCGTTTTCGTAATTTCACACCGTGCACGCGCACGATCATCCATCAAACATAATTCTAGGCACCCTGTAATATTTATATTTATGGACGGCCCTCGTGGATCTTGGCAGGTTTCATCATACGCACCTGACCTAGGCGTTTTTCCTACATTTTATTGTTCTTCTGCCCACGATTTCCCTTGAAATCCCAACCGACAAAGCAACGCTGATCATGGCGATACAAATTCTTTTCGGTTTGAAAATTTCGAACGCGCAGCGACCAGCCAATCAGCGACGAGCGTTGGGGTCAGCTGACCTCCGCCATCTTTTCGAATTTGGCGGCTAGCGGGGGATATAAAAGACGCTGCGGCAGCTGAGGTGGACAATTCGCTCTGCTGTTGTTACTTCGTGAAGTTCGAAGCCGTACCTTCACCTTTGTGCAGTTCGTTTAGAGGTAAGCTAAGATAAGATTCCACTCTTTGGCATGTACATGCTACAGGGCGATAAATTCCTTCGCATCCACTTGTGGCATCTATTACGGCGAAACTTCTTTGTCCGCCAACATGGCCGTTGTTTACATTTTGTGACCCAAGGCTAAGGGTCGATTTTGCAGCCCTTATTCGAAAGTGTGAAAGGCTTGTCTGTGGGCCGTTATTGGGGACGCGTGGGGCCTTCCAAACTGAAATTCTGACCTAGCTCGAAGGCGAAATAAGCCGAAAATGACCCCAAATGATCGCGGGTCTGCAGTGGCCGTTGCGTTGGCTTCCACAAAGGATGACCTTGGTTCAAAGGGTGGAAAAGGGGTCGAATGATGACCCTTGGTGAGCAGTCCTAATGTGGTCGAAACTGGGAAAGACGTTGCGATATGAATTGAAACGAAAACGGGTGTTTGTCAGGTGCGACAATTTCATGCAAGAAAATTCATGTTTGCTTTGAGCTGTCAGGTTGAAATACCCATAGTGTGTAGAAACTTGCATTTTATCAGTGTGTTTTTCCCCCTTGAGTTCATTTGCATGTTCACACCTCTTAGGCTTTTCGCTGGACATCGTCAGTTAATTGGGCTTGTAAGACGTGCAGTATAGAAGTCTTGAGCTGTGGAATTTGTTAGTTTGTGTAGGCCTAACCAGCTGTTGACTCAAAGGTGTTTACTTCCCTGGGGCTGCCTGACAGGCAAACAAAACTTGTTTGAGCATGATTGCTAAGAACGAGAATAAAATCTCCAGTAGATTCCTCGACACTGCCCAACTTCGACCCTCGTCAAACTGGTTTTGAAGACGTTGATGGCAGTTATTGCTGGCGTTTGCTGTTTGATTTGAGGGGTTGTAGAGTTCCTGCTCCGAAACTAGTTAATGTACAGACCACATTGTTCTCGCTGCGTTTACTGGGGTGGATTCCACTTCGTGTTGTTTTTGTTCACCCAGTCGTGACACGTCACACCCATGTACATGTACCTGGGAAAGGTGTTCCCTGATGCAACACTTGCACTTCAACAGTATGCATCCGAGAATAAATATGCATTCGCTCAGATAGCAATTTTTTTTATTTGACGACGCCTAGGCTTATCTTCTTTCTGATCCCCAAATTATCGATGAGAAATAGTTTAGGTTGGTATACTCGTCCCCATTGGCGCCTACAGTACGTCACAATCCTTATTCTCAGTTGGTGAACATGAAATAGTAGATGGATCGCATGAAACAGGGCAACTGAATGGATGCCAGTGTGGCACAAGTTTCAGGTGCACCCTGTACACCTGCAGCTGTTAGCAACCCGATGCCACTTAAATCTTTGCAGTGGAAAACACCAATTTCAGGTGCCTCCAATATACCTGCAGCTGCATGCAACTCGATCACACTGAAAAATTTGCACAAAGACTGCTCTCAAAATAATTGGACCAAACAATTTTGTCCCTGAAGGGCATAAGAGCTCATCTTTATATTGTTGCTGGCTGCGCAGCAGTGTCCCTTGTCAGCAGGGATACGGCACGTGAATAATGCAAAAGGAGCGTTTGCATTGCAATGCAACTATTTATCATCAGGCTTGCGGCAGTAACCACTGCATTAGCCATTAACGAGTGTTTTTTCTCATTGACAGAGTATACCAGCAGTACGAGAGTAAACATGTCTGGCTCGGACCAAGTTGCACGTACAGTGGAAGGTGAACAGGACGTGGCTGAGTGTGACGCTGAAATTGAAGGTGAGTGTAAACTGTGGGTTCCTTATCACGATTGCTTTCCCCATAACCAGGTGATCGGTTGACAGACTACCCGCATATGAACTGCATTGAAACTCAAAGTTGTGAACATAAGACTTGCGGCTGCTAGATGTTAAAGGGGAGGGGGTCAATGAAACCTATGGAAGCCTCTCGTGCTTAGGCATGCCAGAACTTGTTGAGCACGCACAGAGCCTGGACGGTTGCAGCTCGGTGACCCCGCCAAGACAAATAGTTCCATGTGTCAGAATATCTGCGATGAATAATGTACATGAAAGGAATTCATACTTGGTCGATGATGTGGCTTATTTCAACTCCACATCTGAGAATCTATGTAAAGGTAATGTTTGGGTGGACTCGGTGTCTACAGGGGTGGATTTACCTGTTTGTTGTTCATTGTCCCTGTAACTAAACAGAAAAAAATCAACTTCTGATCCTTCTCTGAGGCCACACCCCCAAGATCCGTGCTGAATTTCTTTTTGCTGCATAGGATCTAAAGGGTTGTGGGTGAACCTTGTGTGCTGCACCACGCAAACGCAAGATATTCGTCTGTTGTTGTGATTTAAAGATTGGTATCGATGAGCATTAAATCCTCGTCATGGCTGGATTTTTCTGAACATTTCTGCAAGCGAAATTTGGGAAAAGTTGCAATGGCTCTGCAATCCTGAAAATGTGCCGTCTAGGGGTGCGTTGATTAAGAGGAGCAGAGTACAGACTGCAATTCTGATGTGACGCTAACGTGGAGATATCCCTCGCAAGTACGCCTCCGCTCCATCAGCATTTGGGGGATATCGTTGCCACTATTCCTCGTTATTGCTACGCACGATGGATTCTCTCTAGCAAATGACTCCATCGTGCCATCTATGGATGTTCCATTTTCAACGTTGGCGTAATTGATGGTGCATTGCCAGCAACGAATTGTTCCAAATTGAGGTTACTATTGTTCATTTTGTAGCCATTGAAGGGCGTTTTGGTGCGCCACTATGGAGGCCCTTGGGATGCTTGGCAGCGTAACGAAAGAACTTAAGGCAATAATCATGTACACAGAAATCATTAGGTTTAATCATCAGAAGTCTAACTTAATGCGGAATTAGATGGGTGGACAAGACGTCCTTTCACCTTCGAGCCATCCTGGAGCCCCTAAAATTTCATGTTTGGTTCACAGGAAGGTGGGGGACATAGCTCAACACCATTTGTTAGTCCATCATCATTATACAAAATCGCCGATCGGTGCTAAGGTTTGGTGCTATTGGAAAACATGAGTGATCCATTGATAACATAGTTGGAGGATAGAATGACGGTCCCAGACCCTGGATGACGCAGGGGAAAGACTGCATATGAAAGAGCATCCAAAGGATCGTGCACAAAGTAGGTCTACCAAAAAGATGTTTTGACCCTCTAACCCCCACCTCGACGTTGCGTCATTTGTGCAACACCCCTAAGATGGGATCAGACTTCTGACCCACCCGGCACCCTCCCCCCTCCTCCACTTGTGGCGTTCACCCTACCCCCCTACCCGCTGATTCCTGGAAGATGAGTCTCGCTGGCCTCCATGGTTGCATCCTCCCCCACTTCCATTGATTGGGCGCGCAATTGCACGATCGCAATGCGGCTGGCGAGGGGGGAGCGGATCGTTAATCCGTCGGATCCGATCCGCCGGTCTCCCCCGTGCGCCTTGGACCGGGCCGGGCTCCAGCCTGCTAGGCGGCGGGCGATCCGGCAGTCGCGTGCAGTTTGTGGCAGTTCGCAGGATCGGCAAAAGGCAGGTCAGCTCTTCTTAGCTTGGAAAAGAACAGGTTCGCAGGGCAGCCATGTTGATCGAGTGGGTCAAGGATTCCGTCATGAGGTGCTTCGCCAACTCCTACAAGCTGACGTCGAAAATCGGTGAGTCTCGGGACCGTGCCTTCGGAACCGTACCTCTCCCTGGAAAAAAAAATAATCAGGCTGATTCGGACTAATGCCCAATAGCTTCCATTCCAGAGAAACTGCAGCACAACAAGACGGTGGCCATGCAGCCCAACCGCAAGGTCGCCTTCTCAGGTAAGCGAGATGCTGTCTTGAGCTCTGGCTCGTGCTCGGGTGGGAAGGGTTGGATCCGGCAGGCTGCGCCATTGTACTATGGCGTCTGAAGCTCTGGAGTCTCGCTCTTGAGCACTGCTCAGTTCTGTTCCTCTTTGGTTCGCTGTTCCTCGATGGCCATGACTGGCAATTTCAATTCTTTTACTCACAACCAGAATCAGTGAATTTTGTGTCCAGAATTCATGGGCTTGCTGAAGACCCAAGATAGAGAAATTATGGAACATGGTCGATTTTGGGGCAACTATCCCAGCATGTGCCTGAGGTACGGGGTTGGGGGTTCTATATTACGTCAACAATAAAATTTAATCGCAGCTCCAAGCCCAATGTCTACTGGACTAATCTGACATGAATTCTATACAGAGTTTCTACCAGGGTGGCCACAGGTCAGGGAAGTCAGGGAAAATAAAAGTGGTCAGGGAAGTCAGGGATAAGTCAGGGAACTTTGTAAGTGGTCAGGGAAATTTTTCACTGTCAAGGCAAAATGCTATTCCAGCATTCAGTCTTCCAGCAGTTCCATCCCCAATCCTCTTTCATCCACACTCATCCTAGCTAGAGAAACAGTAGATTGGTGGCAATCAGGGTGATATATATGATACTCAAACAATTGAAAAACTTGTGTTCAAAATCTGATGTTAACATATGTTTCAAGGCTTATTCCAAGGAAAAGGAACGCCTTGATCACTTTTGGCAGGCTCTAGTTGCAAGGTATAATTGTCCAGACATTCTGTGGAGCTTTTTGAAAAAAGTTCAATTTTGACAAAGGAAAAACAGGAGAAAATTCTAAATGATGTGAGGATGTCAGTAAGAGGTACGTGTCTTACTGAAGAAGTGGAGTTTGCAGGGTAAAAAACGGAAGGTGTTTGCTGAGAAGCAAAAAGAGCATGATGGTTTTGAATAGCAACTTGCTCTTTTCTCGAAAAATGATTTATTTGTTTTTCCTCCATATGTTGTTATTGGACATTTGACCAAAAGAGAGCTAAGTTGCCTGTGTAACATGAAGCAGTTATGTTGAGTTTGAGAATGCTGTTTTTCCTATTCTTTGAAAATTGCTTGATAAAATTTGAAAACACCAAATAAATAGACCTTTTTACATTTCATTATGATTGAAAATATGTATGCATTATCGCGCAATTTTTGGTCAGGGAATTTTTGGATTAAGTCAGGGAAAAGTCAGGGAACTTTGAAATGGAAATTTTGTGGCCACCCTGTTCTACACTTGTTTGTCTGCATTCCCATGACTGCAACGCCTTGTCTATACTAATCCTGTCTGCCCGTTTTCTAAAAATTCACCTGCTTCGGGGTTGGTTGGAAGCAAGAATTGGGATAACCGACACGGGATTCGAACCCGCGCCTTCCGATTGTAAGGTTTGGAGTATAACCACTTAGCCAAGCTGTTTTTAGGACTTCTGGATGAGCATGTACGGGCATGTGACCCCATTCTAAATGCTCCGTGTCCTTGCTTCGCAACCACGTTGCCTTCCCCAGGCTAGGCACATCATCCCTGAGCCGGAGTGCCACAGAAGGCACTGAGAACTTGCGTTCGGATGCTAGCTTTAGGGCCTAAATATTGGAAGCTGATGCCCCCTTTATATAATGTCTTCACTTTCTGGAGCTGCTATGGACTAAAAAACTCTTGCGGAGTGGTAATATACTCCCACGACCAGGATAGCCAATATGGGATTCGGACTAGTGATTTGGGTGCGGCTTATTTTGGCTGTCCCTAGGCATTCTGGATGCGATGCGAGGACATGTAACAAGATTCTTTGTAGCCTTGCACATTGCAACCACCATCCGCAGATTGCGCTGTTGTGCCTGCTTCTCAGAATGTGTTTTCTACCGAGCTTCGGATTCTAGTTTAGTGCCCGGAACATTGTCAGATGCCTCTTGGACAAGATCTTTATTTTCTGGGGCTGTTGTGGAATAGGGCCGGCTCATTTTCGCTATATTCAGAAATTCTTGCAGAATTCCGCCATATGATGGCGGAAGCTGGTTTTACCGTCCTGTTCTTGTCGGTTTTCATTCCGGCTTCGCATCTTAACTGGAAGCAAGTGCCTTTCTGCCCTGCGAGAGCTTAATTGCTGGCAGCGAGCGCTACTAAAGCCCTCGGAGTCCCTCTCCACTCATTACCAACTGCTAAATATACGTTGGGCGCCGTAAAAGTCAATGATGCATCGGTCGCCATGGCGACTGGGCAGGTGGTCCGATCTCGGCACCGTGCTGTCTGGGGCTGATGGCGCTTCCACCTGCGGGGAATCCGTGGTGCTCGGAGGCCCAGGATCCCCCGGCCACTGCCGGAACCAGGGCCCCTGCCACGTACTCTGGTGGCCCTTTCGAGCTGGCTGCTAGTTTTTAATGAGTGCATTTTAATAGCTGGTGAATTAGGAGTTTAACATGAGCGTGATTGGGCGGCCACCTGCCTGCCCTCTCGCGGTTCCAGTGGAATATTCCGTGGCCGCGGATGTTCCCCGGCTCAGTCATTGATCGATGCGACGACGGTAGCCGGAGAGGGTGCATTAATTTTCGTTCCGAGACCCTGGGCATACCCGCTGGAATGCTAGCTGGGGATGCTGCATGTGCAAGGATGTGGCCGATGTGACAATTTCTGTCAAAAATGAAAAATAATGTGACAAATGCAACAAATAAAGAGGGAAACCTCTTATGTATGACCTATCTGTATAATTATAAGGGAGACTGGGCTCAAAAAAGTCTGTTGATGAAGAGGAAATTGCCAAAAAGACGGAAAAAGCCCAAAAAATGTTGCATGCAGGAATGGAGATGTTACATGAGGCCTGCAGTACTAGCCGTGCAGATATTGTAAAAGTAGAAGCTGCAAATGCCATCATTTGAAGCACCAAGGTGGCAATAGAGCTTGCTGATGAAAACTTAAATCAGTTATCCAGAACGTGTGTAAAAAGGGGGGAAAATAAATGAAATGTAACATTTTTGCAGATACAGTATATTTTGTGAGAATTTTGATGAACTAAGAATGACTTGCTTGCATTTGCATGTGACAAATGCGATATTTGCATGTGACAAAATGTGACAAATGTCCAAATCTTGGATGTGAAAAAATATGACATAGCTGGCCACATGCCTGATGTGGCGAATTTTGCCAAATCAGATGCACGATGCATGACTGCATAGATGCAACCGTTTGAATTGAACGGCTCATGACCGTGAAAATGAAATCTGTGACATCTTCGTACGATGAAATTTGTCCCCTCTGAATAGCGAAATTTCGCTGTAGAGTTTTGGTCAAGGCTGCGGCCATTCATCGACATGTATTACAGCTTCGGAATGACACCTATGGATGCGCGCTTACTGAACGTTCAGCAGTTTTCGTTGGTCTTTATGCCCTGCCTAAAAAACTGCATGCAGCACAGCATGCACCCTGAATTTTTAACCTAAAATCTTCAGTTTATTTGTTTTTCCATTGCAATTTCAGCTGCCCCTGTGCAGGGGCAATCACTGTCAGCCTGCGCGCCATGAGAGACACTGCCGTTAGGGGCTATGGTGGCTAACATGTTACCTTGTTTTATTTCTAATTTCAGATACTTAACACAGATGCAAATTTTAGTGTACTGAAGGAGTTTAAAAAAATTGTAGGGTCTGGGAATATACCGTAGCACAGTAAAATTGCGCTCAATTTAAGAAAAGTTTAAGTCGGGGCTGGCGTCGTCACTTAGGGGTTGAGTGGCAAATGATGATTTAGTCAGTCCAAGGAAAGAAGAAACTGGAGAATTCAAATATACCAATAAAATACAAGATCCTGTGTGCAATTAATCTTGCCAGGGTATTTTTTCCACGAATGCAACCATTTTTTTCTCATGCATCGTGGCTTCCTCATTTGCTTACTCACGCCATAATTTATACTGGATGAGTTAATCTATGAGCTGATTCTCTCATTCGTTATCACCCTAGTTTCTTCTTTGTTTGGACAGGCCGTAGCATCGGTAAGCATTGTTCATCAAAGGGGCCCTCGTTATAGCTGCCAGCCAGTGGCTGCAAAAGTGGAGCAGAAGCGCTTCAGAAGCCTCGGCCTGGCAGTGGGATTCATTTTTCAGAGTGGAGCCCATGGCTTCCGTGGATGGGATTCTGATCGGTGCTTATGCCTACCACAGGGAGGCGATATTGATTCGTAGCGAGGAAAGACGCTCTGGTGTCTAGACTCCCGAGCAACGCCCCGCAAAGGGGCTGCCTCAGTCTGCTGGTGATTCATGCTGTGAATCCACAAAGCGTGGATGAGGGTGCCGCAAAATGCATCATCCAGACTTCGAATGATTCACCTTGGCCGTGGTCTTCTGCGTAGCGAGTCTTCGCACGCAGAAGCAAATTGAAGAACATCGGGCTTGACAGGCCCCTTGTTGCACTCTGCTTAGAATAAGTCCAAGTTCTTTGAGATTTAAAAAATGAAAATTGCACGTACGGATCTCGAGTAACTCGAATATGCCGTGCGTTTGCAGCTGCACGAATACGTTGCTTTGTTCGTGTCGCAGCCAGTCTGCGTCAAATCGATAATCCATTCTCGGTGCTTAAGTATTGGTGGTGCATTAACTGATAACTCGAAATTGGGTTATCTGGGCTCGCGTCAGCACTTAATAACGCCTGAGTGCGGTGTTATTAATTCGAGCAGTTTTTCTTCCTGGTCTCGGGATATCAGTATGTACCCCACATATGGAGAAGAAGAAAATATGCTGTTTTCTGGTTGTTAAGTTGGAGACAGTGGATGATTGATTCTGGGTGGAATATTTTGTGCTTCGGCATATACGAGCTTTGTGTAGGCTGTTCTGTAGAGGCTCCACAAGAAAGGTTCATTTATTGTAATAAAAACATTGGAGGTCTTCAGATTGTGGTAGTGTGACGGGTTAAGTCCAAGGGCGAGTCCAAGGTAGTAAATTTGCTTGGCAGAGGATGCATGGTGCAGTTAGGTTGATTATTTAAAGTGCGGCATCTCTATTCGCCATTTAATGATTTTCACGGTGGGCTACTGTGCAAATTATTAATGGCGCATAGAGATGCCAGTTTGTATGATTGTGACCTGGACAGTTGTCACCATGCAAATTTGCGCCAAAGCACGAGGTGTTATTTACTATAAAATAATTAGCAGCAATGTTTTTAATCATCCAAGTGCTTTTTATTTTTATTTTCTGCCAGTTTTAAATTTCTGTGCATGGCTGTAAAAGTTAAGTTAATAACAAATTCATCTCGTAACTCGTAAGAAGGGTTTCACATTATTTTTATCATGCGCAAAGCATTATGCACAAGCATAATTGGGTGGTACAAACTTGGCACTCTCCAGCTGATGGCAATCCTATTATCGAATGGCATTAGTGGTTCTATTCTCACTGATCTCACCTTTGCCATTTGACTAGCTACCGAGATCAGGGCTGCCGAGAAGTCCAAGGGCGGAATGGCCTATGAGGTGATCATATCCGAGCCCCAGCTGGATCATGCTCCCAAAAGGCCCCCCTCCCCACCCAAGGGCGCGGCAAGCATCGAGGATATCCAGAACAAGCTAAAAGCGGCGGAGGAACGGCGCCAGGTAAGTGTTCTGGCAACTTCTGTGTCCTGCTCTGCCAAGTACCTAGTCATGACAGGTTGATTTCTCTTTATTAGTCCTTAGAGGCTCAGCGTCTAAGCCAGCTGGCCGACAAATGGAACCGCATCGAAGAGGCCTCGCAGAAAAAGGCAGAGTTCAACACAGTTTTCATGACCCAGACCAAGGAGCAGCTTGACAAGAAGATGGAGGTCTTCACTGAGAACAGAGAGACCTACATCAATGGCATCCTCGCCAAGCTGAAGGATCACGTGAGTTCATACTTTGGGGTGTTGTGCTTATAAGCCTGGCCCGACCCTGGCATCCTGCACGAGTAGTTTCAAGCTTTTGCATGAGCACCTGCCTTCAACCCCTTTCAGGACGATCGTGTCAACGAAGTGCGCAAATCACTCGAAATACAGATAGAAGAGATCAAGGAAAACATTGAGAAAAAACTGGCCGTGGCCTCCGAGAAGAGGGATGAGAACATCCAGAAGAAGCTGGAGAAGCTGAAGGAACACGTAAGGGTCAACACATTAGTCAAGTTTGCATTTGAGCAGCTGTTCCACGTTGTCTGGTTCACCGCATGCATGTCTTCCGTGCAGTGTATCTGTTTAAAATTAACTAGTCGATTCAATAGTTAGTAGATTCATTCAAATGAATTTTGCAATGTGCATAATTTGCAATCTGCTACATGTCACTTGGTGTATCTGCTTGATCATTTTAAAGCAAAATTGTCTTATTCTACTTTAATGAATTTGAAACTTAGACTGATGCCTCGTGTCACTCGAGAGAACACTTTAACATTTTAAATTATTTGATGTAAAGTCAGATAATTGTCATTGACCAAAAATATTTGTGAGTGACAGTGCTGTCAACTAATAGAACTAACCCCGTATAAGCGCAGCGCTACATATCAGTTTCTTATTCTTTCAGGAAGAAAATGTTCTCAAAGTGAAACGCGCCAACGAGGAGAAGACTCAGCAGCTGGAGAAGCAAATCAAGAGCAAACTGGAAATTGCGAACGAGAAACGGGAGGCTGCGATACAGCGCAAGCTGGACAACCTAAAGGAACACGTACGTGAAATCTGTTTCAGTTCAGTCATTTAGTCCCCTCGTTTCTTTTCATTATTCTTTAATCCCTCCACTTTTAAAGTTCAATTTGGTTTGACGTTGTCAGTTTTATTGTTGTTTTCCCCTTCCCGTCGCAAATCACAGGACATGCGCGTGCTGGCGGTTAGGCACACGAACGAGTACAATGTTCAGGTGTTGAGCCATAAGATATGCAGTGAGCTTCAAAAGCGTTTGGAGAAGGCAGACTGCATCAAAACGCTCCACCTGCAGGCTGTGAAGGCAAAGGGCTTCGAACGTGTAAGGCCTTTGCGCCCAGTCTGTTTTAACACCCACATTGGGTGGCTTGCAATGCGGTGATGGGGTGGTTGCTGGTGGCAATAAAATTTAGGCTTCATCGCTTGGTTGCACGGGTTATTCATACTCAGTCAGTTTAGTAACTACGATGCTTAAATAAGTCGCTAATAATGCTAACCATACTTAAGCTTGCCATGCCAATTTAAGGATGGCACATATTTTGCCAAATATGTAAATAATAGATTTCAATGTTAATTACTATAAGATCTGGGTGAACCGCTGTTCCCAAGCAAATTAACCTAATTTGAAGATGATAAATCTAGAATTATTTTATCGTACTTTGCATACCGGTTGCAGCACTCGTGCGCTAACAATAACAAGGCTCCCGCTGTATTTGTGCTTGGACTAGCTACGCTAACTGCATCTCTGAGATGTGTGGCTCAATACTGACTGTTCTGTTTTGCCCGTTTCAGGATCGACACGTGGAAGAGGTGCGCCAGAACAAAATGAATGTGGAGGCCTCTGGCTAGGCGGCGCCGCTGCGTGCCGCTCTCTCCCCAGATCGACCTGCGTGGACGGTTTCTTCCAGCCTTCTCAAAACGCCTTTCTCCGCACTCGTCAAACACCCCCTAACCTCCCATTCATTTGTGTCCCTCTCGCCCATGCCCTTTCGTTCCCGGGGAATTCGTGGGGAGAGGCCAGCTTGCCGCGCATTTACCCACCGCCCGCCCTACGGCGGTGCAGCACACACACGCTCTCTCCGGGGGCCCTTTTTCCTGTTTTCCGAGACACGTACACGAGGGGGACGGGGATCCACCCTGCTCCAGGCGAAGGCAGCACTCGCGTTCTGGGCGCCGTGGCAGCTCATTGACCAAATTAGTATTTGCATGCACCTTTCGTACTCGCTTTACTCGTCGTTATGCAAGCCTGCCCGCTGTTCCGTTGCAGCGTAGGGCGCTGTGCCGGGATTGGCTCTGCAAAGCGTAGGACTGTGAGCCTGTAAGGCTTGTTCATCGAAACCTCGTGCACCACTGCCTTCTAAAGCTTTAAATACCATCTTCGAGTCGGCGTTCCTTAGTCGCCATATGCAATCATGCCAGTGTAGAGACAGTCTTCAGCACATGAGATCATTCATTCAGTGGTTTTGACTCTGCACTTGGTTTGCCTCAGTTTTGTGAGGTATGCATCACTTGGCACGAACCTGCTGCACGTGGTTTGGATGAACTGACCATAAAGGCAAGCCATTTTCGCACTTTTCCAAATTTGCAGCTCGCTTAACAGACCTAATCCCGTGCGACCGCAGCTATGCAGCATCGCCTTGAGCCCCCTTTTTTTGACACAGTTGCCAGGGGTGCATAATGCCCCGCAGCTGCATTTTGTCTCAGTTGCCCCGTCCCTCTGTTTCCAGCAAACCGCGCGTCACATCCTTCGGCGTCTCCGCACTTCCTGCCTTTTTTCCAAGTGCCGCTCGCCCACTATTCTCGTGCCTAATAGCGTTGCTCACAAGGGTTTGTCGCTTCGTTTACTGTGTTTTGCCGGACGAGCCGTGCTTGGAGCTCTTCTCTCGAGAAGCATTCTACGCGCGCACCCTTCGTTCGGCCAGTTTTCTCGTTTATAAAGAGTCCGGGTTTTGTACATTTCGCTTAATGCGCGGTTCGGCGCGACTTTTAGTTGGGCCGGCTCACACGAGAGGCTCGTTCTTTTTTTTACCTGTATCATACTCCTTAGCGCTTCGAAGTTAGCCAGCCTCGGTTTTTTGTAACAGTAGTTAGCCGGTCATCGTGCGTTTCTGTGATCACTGTGTGGCATCGAACGGTCGCCGTGTCTGTGATAACGAAAAAGCTTTTTCTCGTCTTCTCTGAGCAGTTTTTGTTGCTTGGTCAGCGGCGGACATCGGCAGCCGATGTTGCCGGCGGATTACTGGAAAGCTTCTTTGGCCTTAATAAGCCTCGTTCCGTATAGTATTGATTATAAGAAAATAAACGTTGTAGCTTACAGTGAACAGTCGCCTGTTTTTTTGTTCGGCAGTTTATGCGGTCATTCATTGATTTTCCGGGAAATTATTTGATGCACTCGTACTGTTGATTGGTATTTAAGTGAAGTATCAGTAACTTAATTGCTATTTGAGGAAAATTTCATTTGGAGGTGAATCCTATTTCTGGACCTCTGGTGTAATTGAGTTTCTTTTCACTCCCATGCTCTTTCCATTGCTCATCGCAAATATTTTTTCTGCGTGTCTGCAAACAATGATTCCTAATTGTTCGTAAAGTACCCCGTCCACTGATGCACAAAAGTGTGTTTATCAACATAATTGAGGCTGATTTCATAAATTGGAGTCAAGGAGGTTCTCAACTAGGTTGATAAACTAGGGAACGTTTTTATGATGACGTATTTTATTGTCATGATCATCATAAATGTAGATTTTCTCACCCATCTCCCCAGTGATACCGTTTGATGACCAAAAATTTTGAATTCATGAAATTTGTATCTCAAAAGCACATCAACATGTAGTCATGCAATATCCAGTCACACTCGATTCATGGAATTGAATCAGCTTTTATTAAAAATTGTACGATTCATCATCATCGGAGACAATTGGAAAGTTTTGAAGTGCTTTTACAAAATATCCGCAGAAATTACCGTACCGGAAGTGAGCATCACAAGATTTAAATGTCCGTGAATCATCATAGATGGCGCTGGTGCTTTACAACCAGTAGCAACCAGCAACCTTTTTGGAACATGTTCCAACACGCACGATCAGATACTATGACAGATACTGTATGGTCATATGGAATTGTTTTCGGTTCCCATCGGCCATTCAAGGTCAGGCTTTAATTTTTTCCAGCTGTGAATGTGTAGAGTCAAAAATAAACCTTAGAATAATCTGATGGGGGTCAAGACTCATATAATGTGCCCTGATGCCCCCGGGGTCAACGGTCGCTGGTCCTTCTGACTCCTTCACGGTCGTTTTCATTGACGCTGATGAGTGTCACGTGAGTTTCTCTTTTGTTTTGGTTTTTCGTTTCTAATCGACCTTGACTCGGAGGAGTCGATTGGTCCAATTTTCGTGTGTCAAGGTCCACCTCGGGTGCGACGATCGCCCGCCTCGCTCGGTCAACAGTCAGATGAAAGTCAGACGGTCAGTGAATAGTCGCAGACAGACAACCATGGCAAAGGCATCGTTGCACTTGGAAGATGGGTCCATCTTTACTGGGACCCTATTTGGGGCCCCCAAGGACGTCAGTGGAGAAGTTGGTAGGGTTTAGACTAGTTTTATTATTAAATTACATTGAATTAAAGCTGGTAATTCTGAATTTAGTTTCTGGACCACTGTTATTGAAGCGCATTTTGGCCAGCATTGCCCTGTAGTAGCTTGTGGTCCAGAAATAAACTAGTGTTATAATAAAAATGTTATTTGCATCTATTTTCGATTGACACACAAAAATCGTGCAGCTCGATGTTGGCATTTGAGTGTTATTACATGTGTGTTAGGAAAGTGTTATGAAAATGGACGGTTTATAATTCACAAAAATCGTACATATGCAGATGAGCCTTTATAGGCCTAAGATATACAAAATGATTTAAATGCAGCTCACATTGCGTTTGTAAACAAACTGCCCGTCCAAGACATGAACAGGATGCAAATAGTCATAATGAGTATCATGTTGCTAAACTGACGTAACAACTGGGCAAGTGTTATCTTTATTGCCACTGCATCAATGACTACTTGTATTTTTTTAACGATAAATGTCGTTAAAAAAACAACTTGACAACAAAACCTTTTAGGATTAGCGTACAAAAGTTTATTCCACCCGGTGTTTCAAGTATGGAGTCAAATTTCCCGCTCATTTCAAAAATAAGGGATGCTGCGTTTCACGTTTTAAAATACTTTTTAAAAAAATAAATTTTTAGTCTCGATAAGTTTTAAAAATAAATGCCAGTATTTGGGGAACACTTAAACATTTCTAATAGTAATTTGCATACGTCATAGCAAAAAATAAATAATAATCAGTGATCAGTTTATTTGTAAGTACGTATGTGTACGATTTTGTGAATAAGAAACTGCCCATCTTCGTAATGATAAACATGTAATAACACTCAGATATCTCCAAAAAATTATTAATTGACAGAATATCTAGTAACGGGTTTATATAAATACAGTTTCAAAAGGGTTCATATTATCTTTTAATTTTGTTGAGATATCAGCACACGAAAAGTTATTAAACATAAAAGTTTTTGAAATATGTAATTGCTGAAATCTACTTCGTGTTTTGCATAATTTAAAAACTCGTTCCCAAAATTGTGAGTAAATAACAAACGTCTTTGATTACTTTAAACTGTAAAGAAATTAAAATAGAAAGTCTAATAGAAAGTCGTTAAATTTTCAATAGCTTGAAATGTGCAAACTAGTGTCCGACATGGTTTTGTAAAAGAAATCAAACGAACAAAATATTTTCAATATATTATTTTTTTAATTTGATGAATTCTTGAAGAAAAGCGAATAAAAATTGGAAATGAATGTCTATATATGTGTTGTACTGTGTATATATACCGAAATTACATCTACCGTGCATCATAGTTGTATGAGAAGTTGAAAATGTTTTTAATGCATATATGCATACTGTATACGGTGTATGTGTATTGTTACCTGAAAAAGCTCTGAAAATCCATCAATAAAACTGCTGGGAAAAATCTACATTTTGACATTTTCACTTTTATTTCTGCAGTGTTCCAGACTGGCATGGTAGGATATGTTGAGTCCCTCACGGATCCATCCTACTGCCGGCAAATCCTCTGCCTAACGTATCCACTGATTGGAAACTATGGTGTTCCTAACTTGCAAGAAACTACACTGGGAATTAAAAAGTGAATCTTCTCAAGTCTTCTTGACAATTCTTTGAGCATGTATTGCACAATCTGCTATATGCTAATCTTATGAAGCAAATTGTTAATGCTATCTTTGTTTGGTCATGTGATTGTTAGATGGTTTGAGTCGGACAAAATCTGGCCCGCGGGACTCATTGTTGGGGAGGTCACCGAAGATTACAGCCACTGGAACGGTGTCGAAAGCCTCTCCAGTTGGATGAAGAAGGAGAACATTCCAGGAATTCATGGTGTGTATCTGGATACATTTTTAAGTTTTCTAGCAAGCCTACTGGGACAATTTGACAATTCCAATTGTTCGCTCATTTGTAGGCATAGACACTCGGCGTCTGACCAAGAAGATTAGGGAGAAAGGGACCCTTCTGGGAAAGGTAATATTGATGGAATGTTATTATTTGCAACGGTTCAGGCATTGGGCAGAATTATGAGGTAGCACTGAAAAATTCAATAACATTTGGCATGAAATGCGTAACCAATTTCCTTTTTGGTAGATCATTTTGGAGGGCGGTGATCTTAAGGCTATTCCTTTCGAAGATCCAAACGAAAAAAATTTGGTCGAAATTGTGTCCACCAAGGTAAAATGCATACTTATCTAGGGGAGTAAGTCGAGAGAATGACAAGTCATTGTTATTAAACTCCTTACCCCAGAAGCGAATCAACCGGTGATAATTAACTTTGTAGATTTCTCGAATTTACCCCTCATATAATCGCCCGCGTGTGCGAGTTGTCGACTGCGGCTTAAAGAACAACCAGCTGCGGCTCCTACTGAAATGGGCAATTGTGGAAGTTGTGCCCTGGGACCATCCTCTGAATGATTTTGGTAGAACTCGTTTGACCCTACTTAGCTATTTCCGTACACTCTCCAATTTCACACATCATTTTATATGCTATCATAGAAGGCTACGATGGTCTGTTTCTGAGTAATGGCCCTGGCAATCCCGAGCAGTGTGACGTTACCATTAAAAACCTTCAACACATTGTGAAACAACCGGGATGCCCGCCGATCTTCGGGATCTGCTTGGGACATCAGCTGCTCTCGTTGGCAATAGGTGCCAAGACATACAAGATGAAGTGAGTTGTTGGCTTATTCTTCCTGACGGAAGGCTCGATCTGTGAGAGATTCAGAATACCTGATATGTCCCCGCTATAGCACCAAATATAGCAAATGTCATCTTCTTTACATGCTCTTCTAGATATGGCAATCGAGGGCACAACCAGCCTTGCATTCACCATGATACCAACCAATGCTTCATTACTGCACAAAATCATGGCTATGCGGTTGATGCTAAGACTCTGCCGGAGGATTGGTTGCCGTTGTTCACCAACGCTAACGATGGCAGCAATGAAGGGATCATCCATGTGGAGAAGCCGTTTTTCAGGTATACCTGGAATGACAAACTCCAGAATCTCAACTCATAAAAAATGAGATTATGCCGTCTCACAAGATGATAGGAAGGCAAAATGTGTTTTTGCTTGTAAATTATTTATCCCTCGTGACAGTTGTATCCCGATAACAGCAGGCAGGGCAAAGGTCCTTATTTTTGTATATTATATTTTAGCGTGCAGTTTCATCCCGAGCACTGTGCTGGGCCTGCAGAGCTGGAATGCCTGTTCGACATATTTGGCTCGGTGGTCACGGATCGAAGCGAAGGGATTACGAAAATGTAAGCGTTGGTGAACACTTTCTCAGTGTTTATTTAAGTTTGCGAGAAGCTATGTTCACAATGACATTTATTGCAGTGTAACTGTAAAGGACATGTTAACCAAGCGTTTCACCTATGAAGCCATCGAGCCGGTGCTCACAGCTCATCCTAAGAAAGTGCTACTGCTGGGATCGGGCGGCTTGTGCATCGGTCAGGCTGGGGAGTTCGACTATTCCGGATCTCAGGCATTGAAGGCGCTGCGGGAAGAGAAGATCATAACTGTCCTGATCAATCCGAACATTGCCACGGTGCAGACCTCAAGGGGCTTTGCGGACAAGGTGTACTTCCTACCGATTACGCCAGACTACGTTACTCAGGTACCAAACGAGTGTTGAAAAATATTTTTATTCGATGAGTAAATTGGAGAATGGAACATCAGTATCGTGTATTTGGAAACTTTTTGATCTATAAACTGCTTTGTTTTTGCAAAGGTCATCAAGTCTGAGCGACCGGATGGCATTCTCCTGACGTTTGGAGGTCAGACTGCGCTGAACTGTGGCATCGAACTGGAAAAGAGTGGAGTGCTCAAGCAATACGGCGTCCGCGTGCTGGGCACACCAATCCAGTCCATAATTGAGACAGAGGACCGCAAGCTGTTTGCCGAAAAAATTGCGGACCTCGGACTGTGGGTTGCTCCTAGTGAAGCCGCAAGTTCTGTGCAAGAGGTAATTTAGTTCCGCTAGACCATGCGGTGGATGTCGTCCTGCAATATTCTGGTTTCATGGATCGCTTTCTTTGTAGGCGCTGAGTTATGCCGAATCGTTGGGCTTCCCCGTCCTAGTTAGAGCGGCTTACGCGCTGGGTGGGCTCGGTTCTGGTTTTGCCGACAACTGTGAGGAACTGCTGCCCCTCGTTACACAGTTGTTCGCTCACACCAACCAGGTGTTCGTGGACAAATCGCTGAAAGGATGGAAGGAGGTCGAATACGAAGTCGTGCGAGATGCATATAACAACTGCATAACTGTACGTTTGTACCTTGCAAACTGATGGAAATTATTGAGATCTCGTATATTTGATAATGTAAACCCGTTTTTATTGAACACTTATCCAGGTGTGCAACATGGAGAATGTTGATCCGCTGGGGATCCATACGGGGGAGTCCATTGTGGTGGCCCCAAGTCAAACCCTCACCGACGAGGAGTACAACATGCTTCGGACGACTGCCATTAAGGTCATTCGCTATTTGAAAGTGGTGGGAGAATGCAACATCCAGTACGCGTTGAATCCCAAAAGCCGAAAGGTAATTCTACTTCTTTGATTATTTCATTTATTTCCCCAATTTTTTTTACAATACTGTTTGCGCGCTTCTTTCTAGTACTACATCGTGGAAGTAAATGCTCGGCTCTCCAGGAGCTCCGCTCTGGCCAGCAAGGCGACGGGCTATCCCTTGGCATACGTCGCGGCCAAGCTGGCCTTGGGGCTCTCGCTCACTCAGCTAAAGAACTCTGTGACAGGCTCGACCACTGCCTGTTTTGAGCCCAGTTTGGATTATTGTGTTGTGAAAATTCCACGCTGGGACATGGGGAAGTTTACTCGAATATCAACGAAGGTAAGTCGGGATATGTCAGTCAGTCATGAAAACTGCTACAGGTGAGCTCTCGGAAATGCTGCTAGATAGAATCTTCAATAATTCGGATTCAAAGATGTGAGTGTTTGGGTTCACAGATTGGCAGCTCCATGAAAAGCGTTGGAGAGGTGATGGCCATTGGCCGGTCGTTTGAAGAGGCCTTCCAGAAGGCGCTTCGGATGATGGACGAAAGCGTTGATGGTCTGGACCCTTACTTGCAAAAAGTTTGCAAAATGGTACGTTTATATCCAAAATTCTACCAGATATTTCTTGGCAGTTGCAGACATGCAGCGTCACTAAATTTGCTTTCAATTCTGCAGGAACTGGAGTGCCCCACAGACAAGCGTATCTTCGTCTTGGCCGCCGCCCTAAAGGATAACTACACGATTGACGAGCTGTACAACCTTACCCAGATTGATCCGTGGTTCCTGTATAAAATGCGCAACATCATCCGGTGCTACTGTGATCTGGAGGCTGTGGCAGCTGTGGTAATGGCATTTCCTTGATTCTTCTCTTCTTCATTGGGGACCATTCTTGCTTACTGCCATTCTGTTTCAGGATGTCCAGAAGCCCTCCTTGTCGCCCGAGGTCATCATGAAGGCAAAGCGCCTGGGGTTTTCGGACAGGCAGATAGCCAAATGCGTCAACAGGTTGGTGTCTGTTCTCGAGCTTCTGGTCAGTGGTTTGATCTTAATTATTCTGCTTCTGATCGCAGCACGGAGCTGTTCATCCGGCAGGCCCGAGAGGCCTTTGGCATCTCGCCATTCGTCAAGCAGATCGATACAGTGGCTGCAGAGTGGCCGGCCAGTACCAACTACCTGTACCTAACTTACAATGGCGAGGAGCACGACATCAACTTCGTCGGAGGCTACACCATGGTTCTGGGATCTGGCGTCTACCGCATTGGAAGTTCGGTGGAGTTCGACTGGTGCGCTGTGGGCTGCATAAGAGAACTGCGCAAGGTGAGGACGGTTAATATGCACTTGTATTAGTCCACGTTTGAATGTGCTCCAATGTGAGTTTTTTCTTTGCAGCTTGGTAAGAAAACTATCATGGTAAACTACAATCCGGAAACTGTCAGCACAGATTATGACATGTGTGATCACCTGTATTTCGACGAAATATCGTTTGAGGTAAGGATTTCGAATTTCCATTTTCCCTCAGTGGGGCTCTGATAACCCTGCAATTAAATGTTATTTCGACGAAATATCGTTTGAGGTAAGGATTTCGAATTTCCAATTTCCCTCAGTGGGGCTCTGATTACCCTGCAATTAAATGTTTATCTTCCTCCTGCTAGGCTGTGATGGACATTTACAACTTGGAACGACCAGAGGGAATCATTTTATGTATGGGTGGGCAATTGCCGAATAACATTGCCATGGATTTGCACCGTCAGAGGGTATGTTAATTTTAGGGTCGCGTGTTTTTTGAAGGTATGAAGTCGGAAAAGTTTGAAGACAATACATTCAATGTTTTTGTGATACGTGGTCAGTAGTGCGTCACTAATGATTGTTCACTGTATGAATAGGCCAGGATATTGGGCACGTCCCCGGAATGTGTCGATGGCGCGGAGAACAGATTCAAGTTTTCTCGCATGTTGGATAACATTGGCATCTCGCAACCCAAATGGAAAGAACTAACCAACTTGGAGGCGAGTAGCATAGTCTTCAAAGATTAAATTTTGCGATGATGAAGAACATCATTAAAAAAAATGGTTTTGGGTTTTGCATTTCAGAATGCTAAGGCATTTTGCGAGGAGGTTGGCTATCCCTGCTTGGTCCGGCCGTCTTATGTTTTGAGCGGTGCTGCCATGAACGTGGCCCACAGTCATCGTGACCTCGCCACATACTTGAGTGAAGCGAGTGCGGTCTCCAAAGAGCATCCAGTTGTGATTTCCAAATTCATCGTTGAAGCCAAGGTGAGGTTTTCTTGCATTTCCTTTCCGAATTCTTTGACATAACATTTTTATTATTTGTAATATTAGGAGATAGACGTCGATGCCGTTGCCAAAGAGGGCGAGCTGCTATGCATGGCAGTTTCTGAACACGTGGAGAATGCTGGTGTGCATTCCGGCGATGCCACCCTCGTGTGTCCACCGCAAGATTTGAACAAGGAGACCCTGGCCAAGATCACCGCCATCTGTCGAGCCATCGGTCAGCAGCTCGAAGTCAATGGTCCTTTCAACATGCAGCTTATTGCTAAGGTGAGCATTTCTAAACTGTCTCTAATTTTAAGTGTCTTCTGTTCAAAGTTCAGAAAAGTTCAGTTTTAAAATGAGTTTTCAATTTGTTTTCTTGCAGGACAACCAGTTGCAGGTCATTGAGTGCAACTTGCGCGTTTCTCGGTCCTTCCCCTTCGTCTCCAAGACCTTAGACTTCGACTTTATTGCATTGGCCACTCGCGTCACTGTGGGTGAGGATGCCGATCCGGTCGACATCTTGCACGGCAAAGGCCGTGTTGGGGTCAAGGTAAGTTTTTTTACGTGAGCGGTCAATCGAGGTCTTTGACGATCTTGATTGAACGCCGGCTTTCTTTCCAGGTTCCACAATTCTCATTTCAACGGCTGGCTGGAGCCGACGTCACCTTGGGTGTGGAAATGGCTAGCACCGGAGAGGTGGCATGCTTTGGGGACAATCGGTACGAGGCGTATCTTAAGGCCCTCATCAGCACCGGTTTCATTGTGCCGAAGAAGAACATCCTTCTCTCACTTGGGAGCTATAAGGTGTGCAGTTCTTCCAATTTTTTTATTAAAAATCGCGTAAGTCTTTTAGAAATTTTAAATACGAGCGTATGTTCCTTACGTTTTGACAGTACAAGATGGAGTTCCTTCCCAGCGTCCGCACGTTGCAGAAGATGGGATACAGTCTGTTTGCCAGTGTGGGAACCGGCGACTTCTACGAGGAGCACGGCATAAAGGTTGACCATTTCTTTTCTTCAAATTCGACGTTTTAATGCCAAATCCTAACCTTTCATCACTTTTCAGATAGAGTGCATAGATTTTCCCTTCGAAGAAGCGGATGAGACTTCGATGGACGACCAGCTGTTCAGCATCGCCGATTACCTGGCCCGCAAAGAATTCGACCTCGTCATCAACGTGCCAATGAGAAGTGGTGGGGCCCGAAGGGTCTCGTCCATCATGACTCGTGGCTACAAAACGCGCCGCCTCGCCGTCGATTATGCCATACCCCTCATCACCGACATCAAGTGTGCCAAACTGCTTGTGGAGGTAAATTAGGTTTAGGCTGTAATTTTTCGTAGAAATGACGCAAATAAGTTGGTTGTTGACTGACTGTTTATTCCCAAGGCATTGTGCTTGATTGGCGGGGCCCCTCCGATCAAGACACACGTGGATTGCATCACTTCGAGGAATGTTATTCGTTTACCAGGTGAATGTCTTGGTCGAAATCGAATGGTTCACGTTCGTTGCTCGAACATTTGAAAGGTTTCTAGTAACATTGCTATAAACCTACTGGTATTTGATGACGACTTAACATCTCTATTCTCGGCAGGCTTCATTGATGTCCACGTTCACATGCGTGAACCAGGTGCCACATACAAGGAAGACTTTGCTTCTGGTACAGCAGCCGCTCTCGCCGGAGGAGTAACCATGGTTTGCGCCATGCCCAACACCAATCCTTCGATCGTGGACAAGGAATCTCTACAATTGGCTCAAAACGTATGCCACGTCTGAAACTAACTTTTCACTAATTTGTGTAAAAATGATCAATCTGATCTTCCTAAATTTATTGACAGTGTGCAAAAATGGGGGCGCGCTGTGATTACGCGCTCTTCGTGGGGGCCAGCAGCACGAATGCGGAGTCCCTCCCAGAGTTGGCACCAATGGCCGCCGGGCTCAAAATGTACTTGAATGACACGTTCTCAACGCTGAAGTTAACCAGCATCACTGATTGGATGAAGGCAAGAGGAGCTTCTAATAATCTTCTTTAAATGCTAAATCACGCCCCCAAATTTACCGTTGTACTCAAAGACTCACAATCATTACGTGTGCAATTTCTCGCAGCATTTTGAGCACTGGCCAGCCAGCGCGCCCTTGTGCGTTCACGCTGAGGGTCAGACGATGGCCGCTGCAATACTGCTGTCCGAACTGTACGACCGGCCCCTTCACATCTGCCACGTGGCCACCAAGGAAGAGGTAAGTGCCTAGCATATAATTGCTAGTTGCTGCAGTAGATATCTTGCGAGCCACTCTACGATTAGATGTATCTTCTAGATCCTGGTGATCAAGGCTGCCAAAAAGAAGGGACTGTCCATTACGTGTGAGGTCAGCCCCCACCACCTTTTCCTGACCTGCGATGACCTCGGCCACGTGGGCGAGACCTTTGGCAGAGTGAAGCCACAGTTGAACACAGAAAGCGACAGGTTGGCTCTGTGGGAGAATATGGACATTATCGACTGCTTCGCTACGGATCACGGTACAAAAATTGCAAAAATCTACTTCAGTTATCCGAAAAATTTAGGAAGAATTTGATCAAATTCATGTACTTCAGAGGGCAGGGATGTTAACTGTATAAGACTAATGCTAGCAGTGATTGCCTATCTGCAAGGGGCAAAGTAAGTACAGGGTGCCTTGTAAAACACAGCTGAAACTCAACGTTTAGCCTCGGTTATCAAAAAAATATCAAGAAAATTTTGACTAAGTAATGAGAAGGGCATGGATGTTGGTAGAGGGTGCCTCATGGGGTTACAAAACTGAAATTTAATGGGTTTTGGTTTACAGCGCCCCACACGATTGAAGAAAAAACCGGCAGCAATGCTCCTCCTGGATTCCCAGGCCTGGAAACAATCGTGCCGCTTCTCCTAACTGCTGTTAATGAGGGCAGACTAACAATAGTGGTGAGTTTTTGGATTGTTTGGAAAAAAATTCTGTTTTTAGGAATATCAAGATCAAATGGACTACTAGAATACATCTCCACGTTTTCCTGCAGGAACTCACAAAAAAGATGCACGACAATCCGAAGCGCATTTTCAATCTGCCCGATCAGCTGGACACTTACATTGAGGTGGACATGGACCAGAAGTGGGTCATTCCCACTGAAACTGAATTTAGTAAGGCCAAGTGGACGCCCTTCGCCGGTCGCACTGTCAAGGGATGCGTCCAGAGAGTGGTCCTGCGTGGCGAGGTCGCCTACGTCGATGGTCAGGTCCTAGTGCCACCTGGGTTCGGGACCGACGTGAGGGCCAAGAAACCGAAGCCGCTACAGGTGGAACAGTGGCAGCCGAACAGGAAGCCGCGGCGCTCCTTGCTACAGGTTTCTACTCAGTTCGCTTCTGAGCCGGGGTGTTGTGGCTCTCTAGTTATATCGCCTCTGTTCCAGGAACAACCTACCATCCCGGAAACGAATCCCGTGACGGTTCAAGTGCCCGCTGAAGGTGTCCTTCCAATCTTCCATAGTCCAGGGGCGGCGGATTTTCCTTTAAATGCCGAGGTCTACAAGGGACGACGAAGATCAGTCGCGACCTTGGTCGAATCTCAGACTACAGGTGAAATAAATACTTTATTCTAATGTTGTGGACATTTGGGACTTGTTCTGATTCGTTGAGATTTGTTTAATTTATATAGAAATGTACCGTCAGATGCTTCGTGAGTTGGGCGTCTCAGATACGATACCTTCGGTAGGTTTACTGGATACCTTATCGCCTCGCGATGTCGATACCCACACCTTGGGACGTGGGTTTTTGGTTCCGCAAGGACTTTATGGCAAACACGTTCTCACCGTTGACGTATTCAATAAAGAAATGGTACCAAATGTTTTCCTTTGACTGAGAGCAAGAATTCTTCATCACATCAGTGTTAAAATATGCTTTCTTTGCAGTTGAACATCTTGTTCAATTTGGCACACACGTTTCGCAGTTGTGTTCAGCGAGAAAGGCCTCTGGAAAACGTGTTGAAGGTTATAAGGAACTTTATGGTTCATTAATTTAAGTGAATGATACAACTCTTTGTTAAAGATATTAAATCTTTTTATAGGGCAAGGTTATGGGATCGATGTTTTATGAAGTGAGCACCAGGACCAGCTGCTCGTTCGCAGCAGCCATGTTGCGGTTGGGTGGACATGTGATCTATATGGACGAAATCAGTTCATCGGTCAAAAAGGGTGAAACCTTGGAGGGTGAGTTCAGCCAAACATCTCCTGTTGTGATATATTCCAGGCAATGTGTTCATTGATGTTGTGGTAAGACGTTTGAATTTCTGATAATGGTTGTGTTGCCATTATCGATAACATCAAACCTATTTAGCTACAAAAATTATTGAACACGTTTGGAAAGGAATGTTTCCTACTGGGGAAAATTACTGATTTGTCATGGCTTTCCATTAGATTCGGTGGCAATCATTGCGAGCTACAGTGATGTAATTGTCCTGCGTCATCCAACACCAGGAGCTGTTGCGGTAAACAGCATATTGAACACATCATTGAAATTTTTGTGAAAATATATGTTGGGGCGATTTGAAAATTAATTCCCATCAAGAAATGTTTAATATGCAAGTTAATAATTTTCTATAGCGGGCAGCACGGCACTGCCGCAAGCCCTTGATAAACGCGGGTGATGGAGTCGGAGAACATCCCACTCAAGCCCTTTTGGACATATTTACCATACGGGAGGAAATAGGAACCGTTAATGGCCTAACAGTATGTTGAACAGATCGAGAAACAAGGCTGTACATTAAACCAGGCGATTTACTCTATGCATTGTGATATCAGATAACCATGGTCGGAGATCTAAAGCACGGTCGGACAGTTCATTCGTTGGCACAGTTGCTGACCCTCTACAATGTTCAACTGCGCTATGTCTCGCCGCCGGGTTTAGGAATGCCGGAGAACGTGAAGTCGCAGCTGAGGGAGAAGGGGGTCCTCCAAGAAGATTATGACAGCTTGGAAACTGCGCTGCCGGACACAGACGTGCTATACATGACTCGCATTCAGAAGGAGCGCTTCACGAGTCTTGAAGAATACGAAAAAGTATGGTTTTGTTGGCAATAATGTGTCCTCTTTTATTGATGGCTGCAAACGCGTTCCTAAAATCTCATTTGCATGTTGCAGGTGTGTGGCGTGTTTGTGGTCACTCCACAGGTCATGACCCGTGCCAAGAAGAAGATGGTCGTGATGCATCCCCTTCCGCGAGTGGACGAAATAAGGTAACTGCTTGCGGTGCATTTCTTCGTGAGCGTGAGATCAGGATGGTATACGCGAATTCGTCATCACTCGTTTATTTCTGTATTTTCAGCGTGGAGTTCGATACAGATCCAAGGGCTGCATATTTCCGTCAGGCAGAGAATGGAATGTACGTCCGCATGGCCCTACTTTCTTTCGTGTTGGGCCGCTGACTGTGTACACCAAACTCATCTCGAACTGATTTCTGTCGCAGTTTTTTAACATAAATTCTCGAGAAACGCATTAAGAAACGACATCTCTGGTAGTCATTGACCAAACTATTCGCGAATTTTAAAGGATTTCAGAGCAACCACTAACCTTCTAATTTCCCTGAATTAAAGCACCCTGTATAAATGTTG
This sequence comes from Cylindroiulus punctatus, assembly GCA_034695085.1. Lineage (NCBI taxonomy): Eukaryota > Metazoa > Arthropoda > Diplopoda > Julida > Julidae > Cylindroiulus > Cylindroiulus punctatus. The sequence goes on from JAQFYZ010000052.1 coordinate 43,697, forward strand.
CCCCTTGTAGATAGGCAATCACTGCTAGCAACAGTGCACCTCCATGCCCTTATCAGGGTGCAGTATTTTATCGAAATCTATAATTTATATGGACCCATGCAGTGAGACTAGCTACCCTGCCCTTCTGTATAAGATCTGGATGCCGCACATTTCATTTATCAATGTCAGAAGCAAACCCAGCTCTACCTTAGTTTTATTTATATTATCATGCAGTGTGGAGCTCGACAAGACCCGAAGGCCGCACACTCCCATCGGGCAGAAAACTAAATTTAAGTCCACATGGCTTGGCTTTTCTCTCTTTTGTAAGGGGTCGCTGAGTGCATGCATCAAACTGTTTTTGTGCTGATTACTGTCATGATAATAAGTTGATTGATAACAGCAGTGTGGTCAAAAACATCGGACTCGTCCTGATACGCGCTTAAATGTAATGCAATTGCTCGTGAATATATTTCTCATTCGGAATAGGATTTATACCCTAGGTTATGGATTTGTGAAAACTAGAATTTTACTGTAATTTATTCGGATAATGAATGTGCACGTGAGAAGGCGATGGCGTTCCATACCAGGCCGTTTGCAAATGGCGTCACGAGCAGTTGTTGGGGATAATAATTTCTGTCTTCATTTGACGGCTAACACTTGCCGTTTTGATCCTGTCAGCAAAGTAACTCACGTTTTCTTCGACGATGCCAATAAGCAGGTAATTAAGTGATGTTTTATATCCTCGATGAGACTGAAGTCATGAATGTACATGCAAGCCTCGGAGGCATTCCAAATATTGAACTGCATGTTTCACAGATAGATTTTGCTTGCTAGTTTTCAACACGATTGCCGTTGGGTCCACATTTTGTCAATAAAGTATGTCAAATTGTTACCACCAGACGTCGATAGTTTGGTTACACAAGTGGTTCATTTGACATTTCTGTAATCTTGATTCCACCACTATTCCATGAACTGCTGTTCTTTCGGTTATGGGAGGTGTTCCCAGACTAGAATTCAAACTGCGATTTTTACAGCTTTACGAATATCGTGCTAAAAGTTCTTTTCTCTCAAAGCTACGTTATTGGAAATTCAAAATTGAGACTTCTAATTAATTATCGAATATCCTTTAATTATGGCAGTAGTTCATCAATAAGTCATAGTAGGCGCTCCATACCAGAGACCATCTGATTCATCGAAAGATGAAAGATCAAGGTCATCGTTGTATCCAAACTGCATAATTATACGCGTTCAACCGTTTACATTGTATGTAATGTCAGCTGTGCCGCCCCATAGTGAAATAGGGGATGAGAAGTTCTCCTTTCGCTTCGCGGACAACCTTTGTAGCTTTGAACCTGTCACTAAAGTAACGCATGTGTTTTTTGACGATGCTAATGAGCAGGTAATCTTCCAATTCTGTGGTGTCGCTCAATTTTTAATTTATGGCCGATTTGAAGGCACTAGCGTAAAACTTGTAAACTTATACATGTATTGTTTTGTTCGAGAATCGTACGAATAGAGAATTTGTAAAGATTTTCATTCAAATGCAACGTCCTCACCCCACGTGCATTGGGTGGTTGTTCTCCAACATAGTTGAAGGTTGCTGGAATGCAACACAATGTTTCAAATTTATTTTGCAGGTGTTTGCTGTGCGTGGAACTGGAGCTGCTGGTGTTGTCGTCAAAAGTCCTGATGGGAAATTGTCTTTTAATTTTCGGTATGTTGGTTCATTACTGCAATTTAATATTCGATTCCGGTTTGTGCATGAAATTCTCTCGTCAGGGTGCTGTGGGCTCCACCCTGTACATGCAGCCTACATGGTATACGGTAGTTAGTTAGCTGAACGAGTGTTAAAACGCACATCTGTTTTGTCTCAAGGATCGAGGATAAAGGACCGGTCAACTCCATCAAATTCTCTCCAGAATTGAAGATTCTAGCAATTCAGAGGTCGTCATCTTCCGTGGTGAGTTGAATGACTGGATGTGCGAGTAGTGTTATGTAGAAGTACTTAAGTTATTTATTAGGTGGTGTGTTCGTTTTATTTATAAAGCGATGCTTTCTGTATATTGTAATCGAATGTACAATTGCAATTCAAACAACTTCCATATTTGTTGCTTTGAAATTTTACTAGGAATTCGTCAACATTACGAACGGGGAACCCGAAGGCGAGGAATACTCCCAGATTTGTAAGGTAAGCACCTCGAATTTATCTGTGATATTGCACACCCCTTTATTTATTGCCGATTAATAAGAATATGAATTTAGGGAAAAACTACAAAAATCCGAGGGTTTGTCTGGATAAATGTGACGGAAATCGCCTTTGTCACTGACCATGGGGTGGAATTATATCAAGTGAGCTGTTATTTGTGGATTTCTATAGGGATTCTTCTAAGTGTTTCTTTGCTCTGAGCATTTCTTTGGTCTTATTTCTAGGTGCTTGCTGAGAAAAAGACACTTAAGTTGCTGAAAACGTTTGCATTGAATGTTAACTGGTTTGTATACTCGGTATGTGGTTAAAATGTAGACATACAGGTGAATTTGTCTTTTTCTTAGTTGCACTTAAACTGTTCCAAAAAACATTTTGATTTCAAAACTTTTTCAGGCCAGTGATGGAATGCTGCTCTTGTCTTTGGGAAGTTTGGGAAACCAAATGTTACCCCTCAGTTTTAAGGCAAGTTCGCTCTCATTTTTCAAAACTTTCAGTATTCGTATTCAAAGCTTAGGGGATTTTATGAAGTCACTTGACAATTTGAATCGATCTTTCTTATCGCTACAGATGAGCATGGTTGAATGATGTGAGCTGCTTTGATTTTTTATTTTAGGGGGGCAACGTCTACAAGCAGCCGAAATTTGAAGTAGACTTGCCTCAGTCGCGCTCCTCTAGGCCTCAACTACTCGAACGTGATGTTATTTTGGCAAACATGTAAGCACTAGATATAACTGATTCTTTTCAATGCGTGATTAGCTAAGCATTCCTCATTTTCACACATTTTTAGCTATGGACGCAATTACGTTACTGTTTTGCGCCACCAACCACGCACAAGTGGATCATCAGGTGCAGAAGTGGTTCTATATGCCCTGCAAAAGTAAATATTTGGAATTCAAGAGCTAATTTTTTACAAGTTTTACATTCTGTTTTTCATTCAAATATGTTTTTGCTTAGGGATGCTCCAGCTCGGAAAACACACATCTTGAAGTTGGACATGAGTGGGCGTTTTGCCGTCAACGTCGTCGATAATTTGGTGGTAGTCCATAACCAAGCTTCGAAGGCAAGTAGTTTTGAGTTTTATATTGAGATGCTCACTTGGTGTTTGCTTTCATAATTGAAACTGCAACTAATATACAACTTACCCATAAGTCACATAAAATTATTTGTGTTTTACTGAAAATATTTTGACAGGATAATAGTAACCTGATTGATTCCCTGTTCATTTGTTTTACAGACGTCTGCCATATTTGATGTGGGCCTAAATGGCGAGTCTGATGGCTATGTGAATTATCATTCCCCCATCACATTCCCTTTGCCAATAAAGCCTTTTAAAATTAAGGTGCCTGGTGAGTTTCAAATCTTTAAATACTGGGAATACTGATTTCAAGGTGATGAACTAAATTATAATTTCCTTATTTGTACGTGCAGTTGTGCCAGCTTTGGTTGTGCAAGAGGACGCAGAAGTAACCTGTGAGATGTGTATCCTTTGATTTCGTTGGTATTCATGCCACATTGTTGCAGGGTTCACCAAAATTCATTTATGGAAGCGTGTGTATATACGAATCTGAAATATGAATGCAAATATGGTCATTAAGGCTATGCACAACAAGTCGCTCTTCACACTTTGTGCATGCAAATGAAAATTTTGATTGTTTGACGCTTTGACAAAAAATTCTCAGATTCTCCAAATTGGGTTGTGTTTCAACCAAACACGGTTATTGATGCCAAAATTGGCTGCTTGTGGCACCTCGAACTATGTTTGGATAGTCTGATTCAATTCATGCCCGATACGGTAAGCACGCATCTTCTCAATTAGATACAAGAATTTTTTGGGGGAAAAGAAACGTTTTATTTTGTACTCAATTCATGCCTTCACTTATGTTCAAGGGCAAATTGGTGGATTTCTTGCTGTGCCGTGACCCCAGCAGCAAGAGGGTCCTCCTTCAAGTCTTTCACGATCTCTTACTTAAAACGCCGAAGCCTTCCCTGTCTCTCCTGTCCAGCCTTTTTGATCGCTTGAACGTGGTTTATCGGCGCTTTCTTGATCTTGAGATTCATCTTAATTCTCAGGTGAGCATTCCTAATTTAGCCTTACAACGTAAGATTGGCATTTGGATTTCAAATTTTTCTAATGTGGTGTGTACAATCTGTTACTGATTGGTGGTGCCTATTTATAACCCAATGCAATAAAAACATTTGGCACGATGTTGCAATGGCGTTTTGAAATTTATCAGATTAATTTAAAGAAATGGATAATTTAAAACAAAATTCAATGTCACACAAAGGTTATAATTTTATGCTTATGATCGCGTATTTAATTTCCAATTCTTTCCGAATTCGTATTCCTGAATCAGGTATTGCAAGCTGCATCAAATAATGGTCCTGGAGTTCTGGAAGGGTCCTTGCCCAATTCCGCCATTTTTGTCGACCAGTCGGACATGTACACACACGTGTTCACTGTGCTCGCTGAGAAGGAGGTCGGTTCGCTGTTAGTTTAAGATTTTCGGAGACCTTGTTCATCAATGTTAACATCTTCCTTCTCTCGTTGACAGGAGAAGCAAGCTCATAAGTTTGTGGTGGCTGTGATCATGGAGTACATCCGCTCGCTCTGCCAGTTCGAAATAACTGTGCAATACTTCCTGTATGAACTGGTGATTAACACGTTAGTGCATCACCGTTGCTTTTATCAGCTGCACCAACTACTACAATACCAAGTTCTTAGTGATTCCAAGCCATTGGTATGCAGTGCTAAGTAGCCACATTCTCATGTTGAAGTCAAAGTCTGAAATGTCTCAAGTAAACTGTTTATAGGCATGTCTGATGCTGTCTCTGGAAGGAGTTTACCCTCCCGCCCACCAGTTGGCATTGGACATGCTAAAGGTAAGCCACATCAGGAATCTTCCCATTATTTTCCAGATAATATGACTTTTTGAGCTTTGATTTTCCTAGAGGATTTGTACGGCCAGTGAAGAGATCATTGAAGTCCTGCTTTCCAAGCATCTGCTCATTCTCGCCTTAAGGTGAATTGGCGGGTTTTTCTGTCATCTTGCTGCCATTGTAGGTCCATCTCGCTTACCTTCTGTTATTGAAATTCTGAATAGGTTTATCAGAAGTATCGGGAAAGTTGACAACGTCTCTGCCCGTAAGTTTCTGGAGGCAGCTTTAGCCCCAGGTGTGGACCCTCTGGTGTTCTATGCAGTGTTCAGATTCTTTGAGATGCGCAACATCCGACTTCGAGGCAAACCAAGCTTCGCTAAAGGTAAAAAATCCTAACCGATTAATTTTGCTTATATTACGAGGTTCGCATAGGAGCAGCAAGAATTTCTCGGGCTGTTTGTTTTGATCGATAATTAATTACCTAGGCAATTTAAAAATTCTTCCCAAATATGCAATTGGATAAGTTTATGGTAATGATTATACATGATATTTTCTTTTTTTCACAGGTGAACACTGTGAACCGTACACTGAACGCTTCGAGCAAATGTTTGGAGTTTCTAAGAACAACAACAACCAAATGGTTGTACCGAGCTAATGTTTTAAGCATTTGTACAGTAATTTATTAAATTGCCAGTATTTAAACGTTCTTCAGTCATTTCATATATAGTGAATTTTCTGCAGATGGAAATTGGGACGAATTTTTTACAAAATCCTCCCTTATTTGCATCATCATTTGTCAGCATCTCCCTTACTACAACCCTCCAAGATGATGTCTATACTTGATCAATTAGATAATGGACGAATACTTTAATGCCCTTTCCCCAAGGTGATGACGTATTACTTGTCCAACCCTAAGATGACGACGTAATACTTGAACACCCCCTAAGCTTATGACATAATACTTGAACGACTGGTGGACTGGTGGACTTGGTGGAGTAGAGTTGAGAAGGGATGGGAGAATTATTATAATTGCTTCATTCATCTTCAGAAATAGCGTGTATTTCTGATTATAGCATGATCCTTATCATCCCTATAACTTGGTTTATGAAACATCTCCTGTTGAAGGCATCAATCAGGGATTTTCGGCAACGTTCGATCGATGTCTTGTCACACTGATCGTTTGGAATTTTTGGAGAATGGCGTCAAGTCGGCTCTGGTGTTGCTGTGCGCACCATTTATCTTCAAATTTCTCCAAATTGACCTTAATTGACCATAAAAAACGTGCGGCATACGCGGCTTTTTTCAGCGCATTTCGAGCTTTTCGACAGACGCCCAGCCGCGACCTGAGCAACTACGGCGGCGGGGGAAACACCCCGTTCCGCCGGGCCCATGCACAGGAATTGATCGTTCGAATGAGCGCTGACGAACGTTCCATTCTGCTGGAAGAATTACAGAGTTTCGAAAAGGCTGGACACGACAGGCACCATGGAGTAAACAATGGTCCAACAGCCGGTAATTTTCTTTATTCATTTCACAGTTTGCAGTTTACTGTTGCTGTACATGTACGTCAAGGGAACTGATGGTTATTCGATCAGGCTAGGGCGTGCATAATGCATATTATGCATGACCATGGCACATTCCATGGGCCACAGAATTTGCATGCAGGACTGAGATTCGAAGTTCTTATACGAGGCGTGTACGTGATGCGTACGTGGAGGTTGAGGTTTTTCATGAGATATGGAATGTTATGATACTTTGTGGGAGGCTTGACCTCAATTCCTCACAGTCATTCCTCAGATTCGTCAACAGCTCCTAACTGGACCCAGAGACCAATATGTATCTTGCTCGTGTTCTGTTCGATTCTGCAGATTCCCACAACCCTCAAGTCCTTCCTTGATAACACGTGTGCAGTTTCTAACCTCGATTTTGGAAAAGTTTGAGGGGGGGGGGGGGATGTTGGAAATGATGACGAGGTGGTTACCAATTTGCTCCTGATAATTGGCAAATTGTGAGGATATATGATATATGAATCAATCCATAATTGTTTTTTGACACATTTTTATCATAAGAACGCATTTTATGGGCCTGCAAACTGAACAGCATTCATGCATGATTGCTGCATACTTATAGTTTATCATTTGGGAATTTTTTTCAATACCAACTCCCACGGCATTCCGAGGCGTGACGCACATTTCACAAAAAGAAACACCCAAATTGTCATACTTGCTCATTTTATTTTTTCACACTGTTTCTGTAAGCATTTTTTCTTCTTCTGGCAGATATTGCACTGAGGCCTAGTGGATCGCAGCTGCGCGGAGGTAGCCCTTTAAATATATATAGCACCTGCTTGCATGCTCGTAAACGAAATCTCAAACAGACATAACAGTACTTTAATTTGACTGGTAAAATAAAACATGGTTGATAATTCCGTTGTAGCATTAAGGGTGTTTTTCAATTGAGCCAAAGTGATAATTCCAAAACATGGTTAAAAAACACCATGATGTCTGTGTGAGCTCTCATTTACGTTTACACAGCTTTGCTTAAAGGTAATGAATGGCATTTCATATGGAATGACAAATTAAAATCTTCAATTTGTTTTTTCAGTGGTTGCCATAAATGCTATTCCATTTATTGGCTTTGGCTTTTTAGACAACTTAATCATGATAGTGGCAGTAAGTAATTCTCAGCAGCCAGTTCTCTGAAATGGTTTTCATGATTTCTAATGTTTCTCAGCACGTTAAATATCAATATAAGGGAATTGAATTGAAGGGAGTTTCATAGTTCCTAATTACACTAACATAGTACGCTAACATTAGACATTACCCATCTGAAATACATTGGCTTGAACACTAAATTGTGTAAACTCTTTAAACTCATGCTCTTCCCCATCAACAATCAGTTGGCCCTTATTGTACTCGATTGTATGAGTTTTACAACATAAATGCATTTTTAGATTGTTATAGCTCAAGAGTTTGTCTAATCTTTTATTGTTTGTACATCCCAGACCTGCATGACCAGTCCATGGCCATGGATAGTCATTAAATAATTCCCACTAAACAAACAAATCCTGAGACAAAGCTTTCTTCTCATTTTCGTTATCCCTAATTATTCCGTCTTATATCCATAGGCTGACTGGGGGGCCATGGGCGCAAATATGTTCAGCATCTCTAGGGAATGTGTGGGGTAAGTTTTTCCCCCATGCTCTTGGATGCATCGCTGCTTGATGGTTGTGCAGGCAGCAGACATACAACTTTCATACCTCATAACATTCGACAGTTAATGAAATGCCTTGCGTCGTATTTAGGTTCAGATTCTCGTCATTCTTCACATTCTTTCTATTTACAAGTACAGCTCACAATAAATACAGTAAAACATATACTTTTTTGAGTGAGGGAGGTATGAACCGGTAGTACATTTACACTTGACATTATCCATTAGGCAATCAGCATTATTTTGTAAAATAATGTGTGAAATTCTTCTCTGGCACATATGTAATGAGCAATAAATGTGTTACAATATAAGATTCCTCACTATAGTGATGAACGAATGCTTAACTTTCATGCACTTCTGAATGAAAATTTTACCACTGCAAACTACTGCAAAAGTCTTCACCTTTCCAATTATAGCTAGGATAATTCCAAAACTCCAATGTGATGAGATTGGATCATACTAATGAGAAATGGGATGGCGATTAATCATGCTATCTGTTCCCCTTATAATAAAACGTTAATTACCCTGATAAGTCGATATAATACAACTGGTGGAAAATAAACTTGGATACATAAACATTCTTCAGACACATCTCGATCTGAGTCTTGCTCAAGCTGGATTTTTCAAGTCTTATGTGCATGTGGTATTTTTTTTAAAAGTTTGGATTTTCTCGTTTTTTTCAGGGCGATTACATTGACCTGACCATTGGCGTAACTCTCGGGATATCAACTATGGCAGGTAAGTTACAAATCATAATGACTCTTTGAATCAATTTTGATGATTTAATATACAATGCATGTCAAAATTGCAGCTGCGGCCTTGGGGAACCTTATCTCTGACGTCGCTGGTGTGGGGTAATACATTTGCTAAGCTATAAGTTATGATTTATGCATTTGAATCGTTGTGAGATTGTCATTATTTCTGCTTTCAAGATCTGCATGGTATGTGGAAAGCTTGTCTGCAAAAGTGGGCATCAAACCTCCAATTTTGACTCCAGAGCAACTGGAAATGGGGTCAACTACCTGGTGCACATATCTCGTAAGAATTATTTTTCAGTATCATGGTTTCAGTGGACTGTATTCAGTAAATCGGTGGTAATCTTTTGATTATTTTCTACTTTAGGGAAGAGCATTGGGCGTTTCTATTGGATGCTTTCTAGGAATGATGCCACTCCTGTTTCTTCATCCCAAGGAAAGAAATTCTGCACCAGAGTCATGATTCTTCCCTAAGTTCATATTTCTAAATAGTTTATGCTTCATAAATCATCCACAAAATGTTAAATTTTAATATCAAATTTTTAATAGCTGTGATAGCTCAAATTATTTATACACTTTCCATTTTATGGTTAATTAAGGTGGACGGGATTTGGTCGAGCAAACTGGGCCTTAGCTACACACACTCAAATGTTGCTTACTGTAGATACGCACAAGTACTAATAGTGTAGAAATGAGGCGTTATGGAATATCATAGTTTAGGTAATTGCACTACTATAGTTGAGCTGAGATCGTGCAGCTGTTGCTATAAATTATCTTTAGTACTAAGGGCGGTGATTTTCAACCAGGAAAAATATAAGAATACTGTATATTTTTCATAAAAGATCTAAAAGTGCGCAGCAACGACTCCTGTTAGCTACATGTTTTTGTGCTATGCCAAGGTTGAAAATCGTTGCATGGATGCAAGTCAATCGAGATCATGGAATGTGAGATTAGCAATCTGCCATAAATTCGGCGATTTTCAGTACTTGTCTATGAATGCGAGATTATGAAAGATTCTGTGTGATTCGTGAGCCATATTTAAGGTATTCTCAATTGATTTAGTACTTACGTAGTGTTTGAATAGTGATATAGCGATATGATTTATGATCCTCATATCATGATTGAATAATAATCTTTGGTTTTTTGAGGCTTGAAAATTCTCGAGTTATAATGCAATATTCATATTTCTTTGCTCAACCTTTGAAATGTTCCTTTCCATTGACCAATTATTGCGGTGAAAAACTCCAAAAAAATGAAGTCCTTGATTTTCCATGTTTTCCAGTGTTATACATAAACATTTCCATGTGTCTGGTATCACCAGCATATTTTTTTTGCCCAGGAAGCATGCACGATTTTGTACTTTTACCTAGTTTTTCGTGGTTAAAAACAGGGTTGTAGAATCGTAGTGCAGCTAGTATAGTGAGACAGGTTGACATCCTATTCCCAGAAATCAAATTGGCTATTTCTAGATATATCGTATACCCTTTGTTATACTTTACCGAGTGATATTAAAGTTCTTCAATTTAATAGCTGATTGTGAAGCTGATTGTTTGAGGATGTTGTTGACATATATTTTACTACCAATTAGTTATTGTTAGCAGAAATCTCATTCACGTGACAGCCCTTGAGGGAATACGGGGTTTTACTTTGAAAAATTCGGCATGCTTTTCTTTATTTAAATTCCTGTCACTTGTTAATATGTTTTAATTTCTTGTCACGCGATTTTGCGAAACTGATTTTTAAATTTCCCTCCTTTTACACTAGGGATAAAGTAGAGAGTGTGTGATTTGGCGGCACTGCTAAATAGTTCCAAATTTGCTGATCGGCTGCATATGGGGTTTGCGGCTTCTGTTGAAATTAATTCGGGGAAATTAGCGTAAATTCATTAATGTTTTCTGGTTTAGTTGCACGCCACACATGACCAGGTTATGCTCTTCGTCCGCGGCACAAGAATTAGTATTGCACCACCCCGACTATAGTATTTCAGGCGACTTTCGATGGCGGTCCAACCAAGAGTGGACGATCTGATTGAAAGTGTTTCCCTGTACGTGACGCGCCGCGTGTTATTCCACGGTTACCTGGGGCCATTTATTATTTTGTATCTCGTCTGGGCCTATTTATGGATCATAGTATATGGGGCTAGTGATTATTTGGAAGCCGGGTTAATTGCCCTGGCCGGAATCGGCATAGTGCAAATATTGGTGTGTCTCTGTTGTCACTGGTCAGTGCACATCAGGTGTCTACTATCCTGCAATAAGGTGAGTGCTTATGACGATTTTCTTCATAATTGATCCCCTGGGCGAGCATGCGCTCATCAAGTCGTAAATTGGCTCAGTGTTTGACATAATTAGGTGTCACAATTGTTGCGGTACCGTAATTCGACACGTCAAAATAAGAGGGAGGTGTTACTGGAGAGCTGCAACACTGGTCGATACAGGTGGCATGTACACACAGTGTACAGTTGATCATCAAGTGTGATATATGTCTATCACCAAACATATTGCAATTTCAGTGCGTGAACATGAGTCACAGTTTTCTAGGTAACTCGAGTTCACCGGCATTGAATGCCTAGGCAAGTACCTCGGATGTGGCATTTCATGTATGATATGCTGGGCGAAAAATAACACTGCCCAAAAATCAATGCAATTTTATGTAGATTCTATCAGCTGAAACCTCATCAAAAGAAATCCAGTGCCACGTCACTATCCTCTGTAGAAATGGCATACACATATTCTAAATGATAGTGTATAACCTATTTTGTGCAATACACATTTGTCTCCTACACTAGGCAAAATTTGCAAGCATTTCCAACACTTATATAAGCATAGTACATTATCCTCAAGATGCTTAGATTTCATTTCAGTAAAATGCATTATTTCGTGTTCTTTGAAATAAAAGAATGAGTATTTTACCTTTGCTTTGTCTACACTACCATCTCATTCTATATTCTGTTACTGTGGAGCCTATATATACTATATTTTATTGTCCCACAATCGTCATTGGCCATATGCAATGTTGTGAGATGGGTCAATATTTTCAGACAACTGCTTCCCAACCCAAGTGAGAAACATAAATTATAAACTTGTGTTTTATTTATTTTGTAATGTGGATAATCTAGCTGTTACCTCTGGTCTTTGCTTCAAGAGAAATTATTTTTGTTTGAGTTTCCACCTTACCTTCAGTTTCTTGTTTCGTTTTTCATGCTCAAACTCCACATAAAAAATACATATTTCGATATTTAACCTTAAACAAACATTGCATTTTCCACCATTTGATTTGTCTGTTTAAGCTGCAACATTTTTATTAGGTTTCAGATCCCTTGATAGCGGAAGTGGTCAAAGTAATTCCTACTCCAAATAACGGGCAGCCAGAGCTTGTGCGGTTGATGCGAGACAAGGTAAGACTTTCTAGATCATTAATTCGTAAAATAACCAATTTTTTTAAAAAAAAAGAACAATAAAATGTGTAATAAAATTTTCATTCCAATGAGTCACTGTTTTATCAGCCTGAATTGGTCAAGTAGTGTTTGTGTTATTTGTTTAATGAGGGTGTCTACTACATTAAAGTGCATTTTTCTTCAGGACGAAAATGGTAAAGTGTCGAAAATTTGGTTCTCATTCCAAAAAGCGAAGTATGTGTATGATCACGAAGAAAAGAAGCAATTCCAAGCTGTGGAATTTCCGGTAAACAACCAGCTGAAGGAATACCTCGAATGGAAGGGATATAAGGATGAAATAGATTTGGCAGCTGCGGAACGGAAATATGGGAGCAACCAGTGAGTGACTCAATATTGGCTCAGAATTTTGTTCACCGAATTCGATATGAAGAAGCCATACTGAATTATTTCAATTTCAGGCTGGAAATGGTGGTTCCAGAGTTCATGGAGCTGTTTAAGGAACGGGCCACGGCTCCTTTCTTTGTCTTCCAAGTATTCTGCGTGGGTCTTTGGTGCTTGGACGAGTACTGGTACTACAGCGTGTTCACCCTCTTTATGCTCATTGCATTTGAGTGCACTCTAGTCCAACAGCAACTGCGCAATATGGCGGAAATACGAAAGATGGGCAACAAACCGTACATCATTCAGGTTTGTTTGCTTTATAAAATCCTGATGTAGGCAAAATAGGCGTGCAATTCGCGTACCGGTATATTTTATACATGTTTTGCTATTTTATTAGGTGTACCGTAGCAGGCGATGGAGACCTCTACTTACCAGTGAGCTGGTTCCGGGGGATATCGTTTCCATTGGTCAGTGGTGTGCATTTCCAGCATACTGCTGACTTTGGGCGCCACTAATGAGCAGCTCCCTTTTTTAACAGGCAGATCTCAGAATGACCGCCTTGTGCCGTGCGACCTGCTGCTATTACGTGGGCAGTGTATCATAGACGAATCTATGCTAACCGGGGAGTCGGTGCCCCAAATGAAGGTTGGTCAGTTGAACTTCACAGAAATGGACAGAAAATTTTTATCTGCCTTAAGAAAAATACTAATGTGTGGCCTGTTTCTCAGGAGCAAATTGAAACCTTGGACGACAGCAGAATACTGGACATCGAGCAAGATGGAAAGCTGCATGTACTTTATGCAGGAACTAAGGTGGTGCAGAACACACCGCCCACTAAGAACACCTCTGGTCTCAGGGGTAAATAAATGAAATGTTCGTGCAGATCCATGATCGGTCCCCTGAATTTGCATAATTTGAATGCACTGTTAACCTTTTAACAGCTGCTGACAATGGCTGCACTGCCTATGTGCTCCGTACTAGCTTCAATACATCTCAGGGCAAACTGCTCCGTACTATTTTATTTGGAGTAAAGCAGGTGACGGCCAACAACTTGGAAACGTTTGCTTTCATCTTGTTTTTGCTCATTTTCGCAATTGCAGCAGCAGCCTATGTGTGGATTAAAGGTACCCTTTCAAGGAGATTTCAAAAATCTTTTTCAAAGTCAATCTTATCGGAATTCGAAATTAAAGGAGGAAAAAGATACAAGCTTATGTTCATTATTAGGCACAGAAGACCCTGATAGGAACAGATACAAGTTATTTTTAGAGTGCACACTGATTTTGACATCAGTGGTACCACCAGAATTGCCAATCGAGCTGTCATTGGCAGTGAACACTTCATTATTGGCGCTTACCAAGCTCAGTAAGTCTCGCAGTCGATAACTTAAACTGCATTTGTTACATTAAAAACCAAACATGAAAACACCTTCAGCTAATTTTTTGAAACCACATAATAATTTCAAGTAAACATTTTTGTAACAGGCGTGTATTGCACAGAGCCTTTTCGTATCCCATTCGCTGGCAAAGTGGAAATCTGCTGCTTCGACAAAACTGGCACGCTAACGAGTGATGATCTGATCGTTGAAGGATTGGCTGGTTTGGAGTAAGAAATCGTTTAATAACGTTATCCCTCATTTAAGCTCTGCATATCTTATCCTTTTTTTTTTGATAAGCAGTGGGAGCGACACAATCCGCGAAATCCGCGATGCTCCCCCTGAAAGCATCCAGGTGTTGGCCACTTGCCATTCTTTGGTCCAGCTGGATGATGGTTTAGTTGGGGATCCACTGGAAAAGGCCACTCTCATGGCAGTGGAGTGGAATCTCACCAAGGGCGATGTAGTGATTCCACGCAAGGGCAAAGAGGCTGCCTTGAAGATTTTTCAACGCTATCACTTTTCCAGCGCTCTGAAACGCATGTCAGTGGTGGCTGGTTTCAACATATTCGGGACGATGGATACCAAATACGTCGCCACTGTTAAAGGGGCCCCCGAAACCCTGAAATCAATGGTAGGTAATCTATAAGGTCAATTAACAACTGTAATACACGTAAATAGTGCATGTATGACAAAAATTTGTTATCAGCGCAGAATCAATTTGATTGCAGGTGGTTCAAGACGAAAATTAGCAAATTTAAAGATGCCTTCAATAAATTTACCTCTATGCAATCATATTTTAGTATTCCAGCGTTCCGAGCAATTATGATGAAACATACCTAAGGATGAGTCGAAGGGGCGCTCGGGTTTTAGCTTTGGGAAGGAGGGACCTTGGAAGGCTGTCACATAATCAGGTGTGGAATTTTGCAGGGTGACAATTGATTGCAAATTTGAAGTATTGTGTCATTTCAAGGATTTGACTGTGTTAATACTGATGTAAACCTTTCGATTTAAGTTGCGGGATCTCACGCGAGAACAAGTGGAAAGCGGCTTGGAGTTCGTTGGCTTCGTGGTCATCTCATGTCCACTGAAAACGGATTCAAAGGCAGTCATCAAGGAAATTCTGCACGCCTCCCACCAGATCATGATGATCACAGGCGACAACCCTCTCACAGCATGCCACGTAGCCAAAGAATTAAGATTTATGAAAAAACAGGCCGTTTTGGTTCTCACACCAGTTCCTTGCCAAGGTAGAGAACTCTGATTAACGTTTTGCTTAGGTCCTTCCTTTGTAAGCCCAAAAATGTTCAGGGAACAGTATATTGCCATGTTCATTTGAATTACACAAATGCATCCTTCATATTTAAATGCGTGAATAATCCTTTCGATTTCTAGCTTCCTCGTGGCAGTGGTATTCGATTGATGAGTCCATCAAGCTTCCTGTCATTCCTGAACATGGGTTCAAGGCCTTAGTGAATCTGTACGATTTGTGTCTCACCGGGGAAGGCTTTTCATATCTTTGGAGCGAGCATTTTAAGTTTCTAAAAAAGATCATGCCGTACGTTCGCGTTTTTGCTCGAGTAGCACCAAAGCAGAAGGTCAGTAATGCTCATTTTGGACACCTCTTGACCCTGCGAAATTACTCTTTCTGATAAGGAGTTACTTACTCAGGAGCTGGTTATCACCACTTTGAAAAGCCTGGGCTACACAACTTTGATGTGTGGCGATGGCACCAATGATGTGGGAGCGCTGAAGCACGCGCACGTTGGAGTTGCTCTGCTGTCCAGCATGCCGGAGAGTGCTATGGCGGACAAGGACAAAAAGAAAAAGAAGGATGATGGGACAGCTGGCGAGAATCAGGAAAACGAAAGTGGAACCAAAACTGCCAGCAGCAAACCGTCTAACTTAAACTTCAAGGGGAAAACAATTGGTCGCAGGCCAGAGGTGAGGGGTGGAAGACCTGGAAGCAGAGTGGACAATCTGACAAATTCACAGGCAAGTCATGCTTTTGATGTATTGTTATAAGATCATTGGGTGGTTTTTGGTGCGAGTAGCATAGATGTGCCTGATTTATTAATGTTCTACATGTATATGCGTTTATTATGAATATATTTTGATGTTGGGAATGACTTTTTTTTTCTTATTTTAGCGTCAGATTCAAAAATTACTGAAGGAAATCGATCAGGAACAAGTGCAAATCGTGAAACTCGGAGATGCAAGCATTGCCGCACCATTTACCTCCAAATTATCTTCTATTCTTTGTAGTAAGCCCATTCATCAGCAAGCTGCTTACGTTTAAGGTTCCCTCATGACATGTTCTTCAGTATACATGTACTTTTTTTTAGTATGTCACGTGATCAAGCAGGGTCGGTGCACCCTGGTCACAACCTTACAAATGTTCAAAATCCTGGCTCTGAACGCCCTCATCCTCGCATACAGTCAGAGTGTTTTGTATTTGGATGGCATTAAATTTAGCGATGGGCAGGCGACTCTTCAGGGTCTCTTGCTAGCCGGGTGTTTCCTTTTCATTTCCAGGTCAAAGGTAACCACTCAAGATTTCAATATTAAGATTTTCACGTTTCTCAGCATCAAGTTTCAAGGTTGTGGTTTTTTTCAGCCGTTGAAAATTTTATCCAAGGATAGACCATTGCCAAACATATTTAATTTGTATACAATCGCAACTGTGTTGCTGCAGTTTGCAGTACATTTTGGGTCCTTGGTTTACTTGGTTCAAGAAGCGACGAGCAGACTGGATCCTGAGTAATGCCATTTAATCTGACTTCGCTTTTTTCTAAGAAATTTCATCCTCAAGGTTTTCTCGTGTTATTTTTATTTTAGTGCTAAAAAACCATCTGATTTGGACTCAGAATTCAAGCCATCTCTGCTGAACAGCACAGTTTACATCATATCGCTTTCATTGCAAATTTCTACGTTTGCAGTAAATTATAAGGTAAAAATGATGACGATATAGCTTTTTATATCAATTTTGCGATTTAGACACGTTGCACCAAGGCAATTTAAATCAAACGTGGCCAGCAAAATATTGCCACACTCGCTGCAGTTGCTTATTCTGATTTTCAGGGACATCCCTTCATGGAGAGCTTGCTTGAAAACAAGCCTCTAGTGTACAGTTTATTGGTGTCTGAATTGGCCGTTGTGTCATTGACTCTCGGATTGCTGCCAGACTTGGCACTGCAGTTTGGAGTCGTGGAATTCCCACCTGAGGCAAGTTCAATTGGCATGCAGTGCCATTCATTCTGTGCTAGCAAATATTAACAATTGTCTTTGCCCATTGCAGTTTCGCAATATTCTCCTGCAAGTACTGCTTCTGGATGTGATCCTGGCATTCGTCGTCGATCGCATCTGCCAGTTTCTCTTCGGACGGAGTAAGCTGAATCTGGATTAATGTCACTGCAGCGTAAGAATCACCGCAGAGTTAAGTATTCGAAATTCGCCCATTCACACCATGAAGCAGAAAATCATCGAGACAGATTTTGACTCGAATTTCAGAACTGTATATTTAATTGAAATTAAATCTTGCATTGTAATTTTCAACAGCTGCATCTGAAATGTTTCCCAGATAGTTAGCTCTTTATCAACGTAATTCTTGACGTTGTAATTATGGCGCTTGTTGTTTTTATACGTCATTAAATTTTTGTCAAAAACGCATGTGGATGTGGATTCAAACATCCCGCCGTTAAATTTGTAAGTGGCTTGGAAGACAGATGAGGGATTTTTGGATTTGATGAAATACAGCCTTGATAAGGCACAGAACCGCACATGCGGCTATTGGCTCATTTTAGAGCCCTCCGTAGGAAAGGAGTAAACCAATCCAATCCAATCCAATGACTGGTCACACAACCGATATTCTTCTGTTTCTGAATAAAATGGCGTCCCACAGAGGAGAAAGGGCCCGGCGTGCTGCTGCTGCTGCTGCAGCCGTAACGGAAAGTCAAGTTCCACGAATTGATTTCGTTCAGTTGGATGGTTTGGTAAGTTCACTAGTTCTTCTAGATTTTATTTCCCACGAGGTTTCGTTAAAATCTTTGATCGTGTGACATGCCATCTGGCATGTAGCGTTAGGCCTAACACGATGTTCCACGTTTTTTCCACGTTCAGGTGGTTTTAAAAACCATAAAGCACTGCCAGGAGGAGGGTGCGGGAACTACAGATGTTGCCCAGGGAGTTCTACTCGGCCTCGTTGTCGAAAATCGGCTGGAGGTGACCAATTGCTTCCCATTTCCTCGTCATTCCGAAGATGAGGATTTTGATGAAAGTAAGCCCCATCTGTGAAAGTTTGATACTACAAATCTCATGCTTAGAAACCCTTAAAACCTCAATTCCAGGAGGGCATTAGCTTATAAGGTCGATTTGTGCATCACGCACTATGAGAGATGAGCCGTTATCATATATGACGACATTAGGGAAAGTTGAAATTAGTGATGTACTTGTTTGATGTGCATCAGGTTTCAAAATGAAAGTTAAAATGGTTAGATCTCATGCTGAACTACTGCTTAATATCATAATTCGTTTTGGATATCTGCTCCTTCCATCGCCCCATTCTCAGACCATCGTTGCATACTGTTGTTTCTTCACTGCGACTTAAAAAGTTTCCACTGACTAAATTTATTTCACTGTAACAAAATGTGTTTCTAAACAGTGGAATATCAGATGGAGATGATGCGGCATTTGCGCCAAGTGAACATCGACCATCTACACGTGGGCTGGTACCAGAGCAATTACTATGGTGGTTTTCTGAATAAGGCGCTTCTTGATTCGCAGTTCAGCTACCAGAGCTCTATTGAAGAATCCGTTGTATTAATATATGGTAAAGTTGCCAACATTATATTGTCGTTTTCCAATAACATATTTGCTCGATATACTTTTTTTGTGGATGTGTACTGACAACATAACCAAATCTACTAACTCTTAGACCCCCTAAGGACCTCTCGCGGTTTCCTGTCAGTGAAGGCATACCGCCTGACGCCAACCACGATGCAGCTGTATAAAGAGGGAGATTTCACTGCTGAAACGTAAGCTCAAATTATGTCTGCTGCGACCTTGATAAAATCGGAGGACAACTTCATTGCAACTTCCTTAAATCATTGCAGCATCAAGACAAATAAATTGAATTTTGAGTCCATGTTTGAAGAGATCACGGTCATTATTAAAACTTCGCATCTCACCAATGCCCTGTTGAGTGAACTTTCCGAAATGATCCCCGAAGAGAAAGGCAACCAGTACCTTGACTTGGGCACTGCGTAAGTATTGTAAAGAATCCTCGTACATATGTATTTATATACTGTGCTTATTGGCGTATCAAAAGTAGATGATTTATGTAACACTATTGATGCGTAATTATTACAGGAAAAGTTTTTTTTGTAAACATTGTGCTTAAAGAAATTTTTTTTGAAATCAACTAAGTTGGTTATTGTGAATTGCTGCTAGACAGGGCACAATTTTCAGAACTGGTAGCTTGCCTGACGAATGAAACTTGCATTTAGTGTATAAATATTCCGTAATTGACAATTTGGGATACAAAAATGTATGCGAATGCCCCTCCTATTACCTGTTTTAAAATTCAATCCTCTATCTTTCTGCAGAACTGGGATGACTAAGAACTTGCGTTCGCTCATGGACAGTGTGGATGAGCTGAGCCAGGAGACAAACAAAGTGGTTAACTACCAGCGCCAAGTGGCCAAACAGGCACAGGCGAAACAGCAGTACATTCAGAAGAGGGTGAGGCTTCATGAAGGCGTTACTTTTGCAGAATGTTGAGCAGTTTTTGAAACTGAAT
Source organism: Cylindroiulus punctatus (assembly GCA_034695085.1). NCBI lineage: Eukaryota > Metazoa > Arthropoda > Diplopoda > Julida > Julidae > Cylindroiulus > Cylindroiulus punctatus. The sequence continues at coordinate 63,671 of JAQFYZ010000052.1, forward strand.
AAATCCATTCTAGGCCCAAGAAAACCAGGCCCGTGTGGCTCGAGGTGAACCGCCCCTGCCTGACGAGGACGTCAACAAGCTGTTCAAGCCAATTCCTCCGCCTGGCCGTCTGGATAGTCTACTGTTGTGTGGTCAGCTGAGCACCTACTGTCAGCAGGTATCGCAGTTTGCCACGCAGAGCCTCGGCAAGCTCTTTATCTCGGAGGCACTGCAAATCAACAAGCCGTCTGGCACGTGAGTAATCGGCAAGCGTGAAAATGACAGGACACAGCATCATTCTTGCATCCTCCAATTTTAATATCAACTTTGGTAATAAAACTGCGACCTTGGTATTGTGACATTTTGAGGACCATCTCTTTCGCAGCGAACAAAAGACTGCGATAATAAATAAATAAATTATGAGACTAGATTAAGTTGGATAGGTATTTGATCAGTTCACGGTTAATCAGGGTTGACAAATGGGGATTTGTGGACCCAACCACTTTTCTTTGGTCATGTCACACTGACCAATGGAATGGATTGCATTATGGGGCACTTTTGCGATACTGACTAGGTGCATTAACCTTAGAATTAACATGATTCAAAATGCTCCAGAGCAGATTTCTTAAAAATAATCTTTCTCAAATTTGAAGAAGATTCAAGTTTCCCTTGTTCCATAATGGTGGTGATATTGAAACCACCAGCATCACGGAAAAAGGGATAACCATGGCACAATTTTAACCCAATCAATGCCGTGACACATTCAAGCTGACATACAGTTTTGTCAAATGCCCCTCAATAAGTAGCATGACTGATAAGCTGTTACATTCTTGTCTTCTTCCGGGGAAATGCAATGTAATTTATCTTCCCTCCACGCATATAACTGACTAGAAAGTTTGTTGAAGTAATGTGATTCATTGCTGTGGCAGTTTAACATTCTCACACGTAGGTTGCACGATACTGACTAGAAAGTTTTGATCAAGGATTTCGTGAATCAGGAATTGGAGTTCCACCTTATAATTTACTGGCAAACTGAAAATCCCCAAGTTCGTTTGGTTAGTCGGCATCTTCGGCAAGGACAGTGCCTCTGAACCTCCCTACACATAGTAGCAAGATATGAAACCGTTGCGGCACCTGTTGGTTTCGGCATGCGAGGCCAAGTCCTCCAGCAGGTAACCCTTGAGTCGGTTGGGCAGGCTGAGCAGCTCGACAGCGCCCTGGCCACCGTGGAGCCGATGCAAGATGACCGCCCGGCAGCGATCCTGCAGATTCAAGAAGTCCCTTCGCAGCACGCCCAGCGTCATCTCTGTCTTGGCCGCTGTGGAACACACCACCGGATAAAGGGCCTCATCAGTCTGGTGCAGACCTGAGAAGGCCACGCCCAGGCACTGGCCATCCTTGTAGAAGGTGAGGGTTCCCTGCACGCCATCGAAGAGCAGGCCCACGGTGGTGGCCTCGTTCTCGCGGAAGGGCTTGGTGTACTGCGTCCACTTGCCGTCGTGCCACAGCATACCCTTGTGAGACAGGCCCCAGCTGTGCTCGTCCTCACCCAGCATGTTGACAAAGGCGTCCACGTGCAGCCGGGCCTTGCGCGTGCCGATGCCGAACATCATGCTGGTGCCAAAGACGCGCTGCGACACCCGCACCTCCCAGTAGTAGCGGCCGTGGTTGAGCACCCGCGTGCCCCGCACACCGGCCGTGCCGTTGCTCCAGTTGGGATGGAAGTGCGCCGTACGCTGCTTGGGCCCGAAGAGCCGCACCTCGTGCGACTTGTCGCGCCGGTTCCAGCACCACTGGTCGTCGCAGCCGTGCTTCAAAGGCGGATCCATGGCACGGGGCGGATCACGATGCGGCGCCCATGGCGGGAGGACTGTCGGTGCTGGCAGGGTGGCTACCGGACGTGGGAACGGAAGCCGTTTGGACTTTTTCGGGGCTTTTCTCGAGATTTTGGGAATTTTCGCTGGAATTTTTGATGCGGTATGGAATGCCCAGTAGGGTAAACTCGGAATGTTTTTTGGAATGCGTAGGGATAGCAGAGGGGTTGCTATAAAATGATGCGAGAACTATTTCTGGGATTCTAATGACCCACTATTTTTGTTTAGATTTGGGATATTTATGACCCTGCTTGGAAATGAGTTTATCAGTCTTTGGTTCGAAAACGTCGTAACTCGATGCAAAGTTTAGGAATTCTGCGACCCAAGTAGAGTTATAGCGAACATTTTTGAAAATTCAATTTCTGGGACTCCTCCATTGTTGGAATCAGTCCTTGAAAATCAGTTTTCGAAAATTTAGTTTAAAGTTTCGAAAACCCCGAAAATATATAAAGATACTAGTTTCCAAATGTGTATTTTGAGATAAAATGAGGGAATGGTACTGAGCAGTTTGGTAGTCACCCTGGCACAGCCGTTGGTCCTCGGAGGTCACGAACACTGGTCCATTTAAAAATTTAAAATTCGTGCAGCAGCTGCTCCTCAACAAAGGCAACTGACGTCACTGCTCTTCAAACTTGACTCTGAAATAAATACAGAAACTGGTTACTTCCTCGGAGGTCCTCGACGGTCGATTAGTTAACGCCGGTGGATTAGTTAGCGGTGGTTAATTACGGTTTGGCCCAGGCGTTACTGTTGTGGTCCTTTGTCTTCCTGGATCCGTCGGTGGTTCCCCCTCTCTAGCGGCCCAAAACGGGAGCACGCCAGGCACGTGCCCAATCTGACGGGCCGGTCCACTGGGGCGGCTGGGGGGGGGCGCCCGGGTTCGGAACCCCAAAAGCTAACGAGGGGAAGGACGTTCACCCCTGACACCGCCGCGGGATTATCTCACGAATCAATTGTGGCGGACGCGGATTACCAGCCGAATAAATAAAAATGCGGGGGACAGATGGTGGTGCCATGTGGGCGACATGCGTAACGAAAGGCATGCTGAAAATCAAGGGGCAGGTTGGCACCACTTCCTAATTCATACTTCCCTCTTGGGTGACCCAGTGGGTAAGGTTTCCTTCTTGGATATTTTTAACATACCGACCGGATATTTCTGGAGGGTTTTCTTACCTTTCTGAGGGATACATTTCTTTCAGGGGTTAGGAGGTCACATTTTCTTTGGGTTTTCGTTCCACAATGGCCCTGCTTGGCACCTTACCAATTTGTAAAAATTAGTGATTTTGATTTAAACTTTATTATAGAAATTGTTGTTGGTAGCGACTACCACTGAGTTTTTGAATTTGTCATCAAAGTGTAGACTGAGAAGACAGTGCAAGTCAGTGGTTACTTGTACTCTAAAACAGTCTACAGACGTCAGTGTTTTTGAACCTTTTACTTTAATTTTTCAAAACGCAGAAAATTCGTCAGAGAAAATATACATTCTCTTATCGGCAATAATGGTTTCATCGAATTATACATGTATGTTTTAGACATAACGGCATCCAAGGATAAGCCCCTTTTACCCAATTATGGGTAAATTATCCAAGTTTGAGGATCAGGGCTATAAAACTGTTGTTTTTGATAGGCGTATCATTAGACACGTATTTTACATTTAATTAAATCACCTTTTTCTGATATTTTAATGCATATTGGTAACTTTAGAATAAGCCAGCAATGGAGGCCACGCTTGTTTTCTACGGAGCCTGTTACGGATAGTTTTAGGTTAGGTTAGGTCAGAACTGGCCCCCGTAGAAAACAAGCGTGGCCGCCATTGCTGACTTATTCTAAAGTTACCATTCTGCTCTATTTTCCCAATCAGCCTCGCAAGGCAGTATGCTCATATTTTTCCCAAATCTTAATTTCCGTTTGAGCAAAATGCATTTGTCGCCGTTGTAGCGCCCCCTGACGCCCAGATCCGAAGTTTGTCCTGACAATGAAATATGGGCCGGAGGCAACGCTCTGACTCAACGGGATTCCCCATTGCCTAATCCCCACCTCTCTGACCCCCGCCACTGAACTGACCCTGGCCTGGTCACTTTGCACGATTTGATTTTCCGAAAATGTGTTCTCCAACGAGTCCGCAGTGGACCACCCCGCGACGCCAAACTGTCAAAAATAAACCACTTGATGATTTTACCAAGCCTGGCGGATAGCTCTTACACTGTCCGGGAAACAGCACGATTAATTGGCTTCATCGATATTTTCGATATTTGCCATTTATGTTTCGAAGTATCCTGTTCTCCTAAATTTCCCGACAACGATTCAGCGAATTTCACCCCCTTTCTAAGCCCCATTTCCAACGAAGTGAGTCTGACGTTGTTGGAGCATCTTCCAAGCATCCCCAGGCTTCCTCCTCTGGTCATCTTTGGACATTTGACCCCTGTCCCCGGTCTCCCCTGACGGGTCGTGACCCCTTGGTTTACCAAAAAAACTGACTTACCGAATCGTCTGTCGTTGGTTACGACGCAGTTGGGATTGAACCACCTGCCAGCTGCCGGGGGAAAATGGAGGACGCCTTGTTTCCCCCTCACAAAATGTCTTCACTGTATAACTCATGCCGCTGCGCATGCGTCACCATGCCTTTCCATGCGCTCTCGTGGCGCTCCCCAGTCAATGAATTGCTCAGCAAAGTGCCCGCTTAGTTTTAAACAGCAAACATATTTGAACGCTATAAGCAGTTAGGTTATTAACTGCTTGGAAGGCTGGGAAATCATTGGCAAAGATTTTTGGACACCCTGTATATATCAGATTGTTTGCATAATTATCTATATTTTCATTACCTCACAGACATCCTTTGTTGGGGTAGGGGGCTGGCATCGCTAAACGAAATTCTGCGTTTAAATTTCGTAGTGAAGAACAGCTTGCTTCTAAAACACTTTATTTTTATAGATTTTTATATAAAAGTTACCATTTCAACTCTAATTAACCTGTTGCCCGTCAGGGGTCGTTGTCCAATTGATGACGTCACGTAACGTCGTCATTAATTTAGAACATTGCCGGCGAGATAGCCACGGGCGACAGTTGTGCGCGTGTGTTTGTGGGCATCCAGGCAGAAGAAAAGTGGATATAGTTTTTGAAAATCTGAAGAAATGGAATGTGTCGAAGTTATAAGTGACCAAAGTGAAGAAATCCCTGTGGTGCTTTACGAGTCTATTCCCCGAAGACCTGCAAATGCCGCAATCAAGGTTAGTAAATGGAATGCCAAGTGGTTTCGAAAATCCAAGTTTTTAGTTGACGTTTCAACCCATAGGCATCGCTTTGACGACGAATTGTTTACGTAATATTAGCCTCAGGAATCGGTAATTTTGTTTCTGTGCCATGGAAAAGTTATTTTTTTTTGCGTTACAAGCGATGGTTTTGAATTATCCAGTGTCCTTGAGAATTTTCCAAAGGACCGTTGAGTCTGTGTTGAAGCTGCATGTAAGCGCGTCTCTCATTGGCTAAGACGGTCAGTGAACGTTCGAATTTCTATTTCGACAGCCAATAGGAAAGCTCGTTACAGAACTGGCTTTGCTGATGTGCTTTTTGCGTTCTATTTTTTATTTTTCACATTTTTAAGATGTTGGCTTTAGGCATCGCTTGAGAAGAGTATTGACGCGCTAGGTGATAGTTGATAGCGTATGTTTAGTTTTATTGCGACAGTTTCTGTTTGTTTTTCTGTTGCATTCCCCGAGATTTTAATTGGTGCCCTTGTGGTCAGGCTTCACCTTGACCACAATATTGTACCATTGAAGACGTAATTTCGATTTTTAGCTCATTGTAATTATCATTACACGATTGTGCTCCAAAGGCTTTTTAGGGACCCGCCAATTGGTATTTTATAGCTTACCTGTTACTTTTATTACCTTAGGCGGATGAGTCCGATTTTAGTTTTGGGGGCCTATAAAATACGACCTTGCAAAATCGACCCTTGGTAGTTTTTTTTTTTGCATTCCACAATAAATTGGAAATTTCGGTGGATTGAAGGATGGGTTTTGTCATGGGAATTGGAATTAGAAGCTTGAATACTATTTGTGGTTTTGTGTGCAACAGGCTGGTGAATCGAAATTCCCAGTATTTACGATTTAATGCGCATTCGCTTACGAAAAAGTGAGGCCATAATGGCGACTCGCCGACAGCCATCTTGCGGCTCAAAGACGATTTAAAAAAAAAAAAAAAGAATTAAAATGGACAATAATAGACGCTAAAAAGTTTTAACTTTTAACTTTGACTCTCGATAAAGATTCGTATTGGAATCTTCGTATTCCAGAATTGTACACAGTAAATTTAGATTTGGCAATTTAGATTTGGCAGATCATGTTCGTGTAGGAAATAGAGCAGGTTTAGCAATAATGGTGTTCCCGTATGGTGCTGCCGCCTTGCGGACTGAAAGCTCATCACAAGCCAAGCATGTCTTTTCGTAGAATGGCACCAGCGTGCTTATTGGTGAATTCGCAAGACTCGAGTTAGAAAGGCGCAGAACATAAATAATGTTTCAAACATTGACAAGTAGCGTAGCCTGGTGGGGAAATAAACTTTTTTATTTTTAAATCCAGATCGAATGGAATGGAGAACTACATTTTAACTACAAGCTTAATTTCTCTGATGTCAGTTTGAATTTTAACAATTTCATGAATTTCGGTTACACTAAATCGCCATTATTTCCAACAAAGTCGTTGATTAGTTAACTTGCAATTAAAGAGATTGGTCGAACTGCATTGTAATAATTTAATTGGCCTTACACTGAGGCTTTAATATAAAATGAATTCACGTGCTGTACGTGTAAACAAAGCTGCTTGATTTTTGTAGCATAAATCATGCATATACAGACCAAAAATATTTTTATTCTAATAATAGGACATGTTTTGTTCCGTTCCATTGTTGTGTGCGTGCAACTCTGGTAAATTTCGGTTCCCGGTTCCAAACCCTTTGTCCTTGCAAACTTGGTGAGGATTAGAGGATTTCGATGATGGATTGTTGGTCATTACACTAATGGCGCCATCTTGTTCCTGGTCATTTGGCACAACCAATCATGACTTGACCCAGTGGTTGGACAACTTAAGCCCCAGTGCCCATTACCGTTCTTTCATAGTAATGTTTTCCGTTGGTGCTAATGGCGGCGTTGCCCTTTGACCCGGCTACCTGGGCATCGGGAGGTCTCGCGCTGGAGACCCATTGTCGTGAGATGGGACCCAGGGAGGGGGCATTTTTTGCACCTCTTCACGCAACTTAATCAAATTATGGTAATTAGCCAGCTCAGGATGTACGAGGACGAGGAAATGCGCCCTCATTTGCCACACTTGGCTTTCTCAGCAGATTAGCCTGTAATTAATTTCACTCGGTCTTAATTAACATATGCAAATGCGTTAGCTGACTTCAACAGGTGTTGGATCGACCATGGCGCGATGTAAATATGTTTTATGCGTCGAATTAAGGTCCACTGTCCGAAATCTGGCTGCATGGATTAGGATCAAAGGTGAAATGAATTAAGCGGGGAGTCACACTTGATCTGTCTTGTTTCCTTATTACAACGTTTACTAATTACAACAGAGACAAGCTTTGATGAAACAGCATGCCATTTGGTACAACACATTCTATTATACATGTACAATGTAAGTAGTGTGAACACACCTTAAGAAGTTAATGAGACAGTCACAGAACAGCAGTTCTGGAAACTTATGGAGAGAATTTCCAATGAAAGCTACAGTGTAATTTCCGCCGGATCTCGTCGTTAAGAATTTAAATTACTGCACCTAGCAGTTTAACTGGCAAATTAAATTGAAGTGTGCATCACCACACTGCGAAGTTGAAAAGCTCTCAGAAGGGGCACGGAAAGGTCAGTCAAATAATGCTATTTTTGTTATTATTGTCTGGCTAAATGGTCATCCTATTTGTGGCCATACCGGCTGCCGATTTTCAATTTGCAATCGCATTATTCATTGTCAGAAAGCGTTATTTAGGAATGGTGAGAAATGGTGCCCTAGCTGAAGTCTTTTGAAAAAGTAATTTTAGCGTAGGGACACCTTGATAAGCGCCCTGAGGCCCCAAAGCTCCCTAATAAAGGACCGCAATAAACGAGCTGGTGTATTTTTTCTTCTTCTTTGGTAAGAGTTGCAGGATCGCGCTCCCTTGAACCTCATTCTTGTCCTTCTTAATTGTCTTCCGCAGCTTAAGAACCAGGGCGCCACCTATGGAATGTGCGATTCAGATTTCTTCCGTCAATTTATGATATCTTGCTTGTCTGTAGGCAAACGCTGCAGGAGGATAGGGATTAATTCTTATTTAGAACATGAGGATGAATGCATCAGCTGATGCTGAACTCAGCTCAGTCAGTTTCTGTACCCAATAATGTGCAATAGATGTCGCTGCTGCAGCAGTTATTCACAGTTGTCTGCTTGCAAATAACAATAAAGTATACTGAAATAAAACCGAGAAATTGCCTATATCCAAGGCAAAAATACATAATGTTGGAAGGATTACGACTGTGATGTACATGGTTTTGTTTTTTTATGGCTTTCCCAAATGAAAAACGATAAATTTGAATAGCACAAAGCAGTTGCCGCTGATAACATGTAATGGTCCAGATACGAAATATGTGGCGTTCATGAAAATTTGAATTTTTTCATGAACTATAAAAACTGAGAAACGTATAAAGCTTTAGACGATATTTTGCGAAGTTATGATCGTTATAACTTTAAAACGCAGGGAAATCGTGGAAAATGTTGTGAAATTCAATATTCTTCAATATTTTTGAGAATACATTGTATTCTTGGAATCATGTATATTCTAGCAAATCGGAAGTACTTTTAAAGAAAATGTTATTTTATTTAATTATTTTTGGGAACATGTATGCAGATATTTTGTGGAAGGGTAATTTTCATCATTTTATAGGCTATGGGCTAGTTTACATTAGTAAAAAAAATTAAAATGCAGAAAATGTCGACTAATTCAATTGCTGATTGAACTACCCGACCAATTGTACATACTAATTGTTAGCACCCGTTAACTACATTGTGTGTTATAAAATAAATAAACGTACAGTAACAAGGGTTGGAAATATTGAGATGTTCTGGACCTAATGCTCAACTAAGTGTGACCAATGACCACTTATTTTGCATATTTTAATAATTAATGACAAACTTGTCATGTTGGAGGAACAACGGAAACGATTCGTAATAAAGGAGGTGTAATTGGTCCTTAGGGGACGTTTTATCAAAGTCACGCTGGCATATATTTAATTCCATTTGATGGATTTCGTTATAACCTCCATGCCCTGATTAAAACGGCTTTTAATAAGCAATTAACAGTGCTGTCCAACCAAGCCAGTTTTATGTGTGATGTAAACGTAGAGTAAAGGAGAACGTTCTCGCAGTTGCGCACAACTTATCAGTGTTTTGTAAATGCTAAGCCTGGACCCCAATACATGTAATACATTATTATCGTGTTATGTAGCACAGTTTTACAGCATGTTTCAAAACAAGAAAGGTGAAAATGGTATTCCGGGACATTTTTTTACAACTTGTGACATAAAAATACGTTCACAGATTGGATAATCTGTTAACATGTTATATGATTTCATCATACAGTCCATGTATAAAAATTTGTACAACAAAGTTAGTACCCAGTACCAACATGCCAGGACCCAAATTACCTGGTCATGACACAGCGCCGCCTAGCTGTGGCCTCTGACAGCACCTTAATTAAGGTTAAGTGAGAGTAATTAGGATGCAGAAGTCGCATTATGGCCCGCAACTTTAATCCACCCCTATTTAAGGCTTATTTTAAATCCTTGTCAGTTTGCACAAAGCCAACTGTCCTCCTTTAAAACAAAGAATTTTTTAGAGGGCGATGACTGTCTTCTCACAAGATCTGCAAAGTTCATACTGTATGACGGCCAGTAAAAGTATACAGTGCATATACATACAGTGTATATGTACAGCGCACTAATTAACCCTTAGGTTTTTTATCAATACATATAAGGCCTAGCGTATACAGTGTAGTGTATATGGATAGGTAAATACTTTTCCAACATTTGCTGCCATTTTGTTTTTTGGAAGAAAATGGAACGAAAAACATGGAATGTCCCAAACCCTCGTACGACAGTGACGTCATGTATTCGATTCGTATTCGAGGTCAGAAATGCCCAGAGGGTCACCTCGCATTCTCAGAAATAAATCCACCTTTGGAAATCCAAGATGGCGTCGGCCCCTCTCCTTCCACCCCATTATGTTGGCAATTACATATTTTAGGAGTTAGCCCCCCTCGAGAAATGGATGATATAATTGGTTGTCTAGCTGATGTCCATCAAGTAGAAAACGAAAGCGAAATGGGATTTTAATGAAAAAAATGCGCTTTTTCGGGGGGAATTTCTCACGAATCTCGTGGAATGAAAATTGGACTAAAGCCGAAATGGCGAATGGTGAACGGGTTCGGAAAGGTCAGACGTGCCCATTGCCAAAACCCGAGAAAAATGGTGGAAGTTAACGAGAGACGGAGCCGTCAAACTCCAATTAAAGATAACCCTGGCTCCGTTTGGCCGCTATACGGAGGGGTGCGAAAGAGTTGCGACGACACACGCGTCGGACGCCCCGCTGCGTCGCACCACGGAATCGCTATTACCCGGGCCCGGGGAGCGAACCCGCCTCGGGACACTCGCCCCGGCACAATGCGAGATGGCGTGCAAAACGAAGGCGAAAAAAACAGGCAAGAATTTCAAGGTGGAAATGATGGAGGGGAGGGAAAGTTTTGGCCAAAATCAGCATTTTCGAACGAGATGCGTGCACGCAACTCGTGAATGCATAGAAACCCCCTTATATATACGAAACACATTCAGTACATCATGTAAGTACTTTTTTCGATTATTCAGTTTATTAATCTCAGTGCTTACAAAGTTGTTCTGCATCCGAGCAAGTTGATGCAAATTGGACACAAATTTCAAATTAGTGTTCGATAGATTCAAATGGACTAAGTCTTTGATCAATAAAATGACTTACTGCCACCTATTGCAGGATGTTGAACTCTATGATGTGTGCCATAATCTGCCATTGGAATAAGTGAATCAGTGCCGTATAAATGCAATGCTTCAGGTATAAGACTATAATAGAATGTATACGTTACAATGTATAGTTTTAATGACAAAACATGTCATGAATATGTTCTATAGTTAAACAACTATTTGGACTACCTGTATATCAGAAAGGCCGACAATGTCCACTATTTCTGAACATCGAGCTCCAAATCAGTATTTTAACAACAAAAGATCAGATTAAAAACACTTCGATTTGTGTTGCATTAATGGTTCAAATCGGATTCACTGTATATTACATTGCATCCGATGCACGAGGGGATTACATGTCGTTTGAATCTCGAGCCCATTAGTGGGTTTCTCCTAATTGCTCGTAAGTTGGCAGTGATTGCTTGACGAATGGGCAGCTGAATAAAGAAATTACGTTTTTCAATTAGATTAAATTATGTTATATTAGGCATTAAAGAAAAAAACAGCACAAAGACAAAATAATAACAATAAATAAATAAAGTTAACACAAAAAAGAAAAATTACGACAGCTAGGACAGATATCACTCTTTCTTAATACTGGTCAAGTGGGATTGAAAGAGAAATATTGTGTGCACATTAGGAGCAGGGCATATTGCAAAGTCCATCCCATTCCCAACATCAAAACTTGACTGAACCAACCACTGACCTGAGACCAGTTACATATACAAGGCCTTATCTTATCGGTGGATTGATAGAGGCGTTTGAAAAGCAACTGATTTACTGTTTTCAACAATTAAAAAGTAGATGATATAAGACGCTTTTGGCCATGGCATGCAATGCTGCTTATAACAATCGCTCGTTGGAGCCCGTAATTACACTTATTATAAGATCAGTTTCCTGAGCATAACTCATATTTCTGGCGCTCTACTTATTATTTGCAGGCGGACTGTAAGATGAATTGCTTCGTACGCAAGCCGTACGATTTGGATCTTCAAAATGGCCGACATTAGTGCTCCTAAATGCGGGTTTTAGTGCATAATTGCACGCTTGGCCCGCTGAGCCTAAACGGTCAAGCAGTCCGTGGTCGAAATTTATGGCTGCAACCGGTGACCATTGTCCGGGCGTTTTTTTATTTATTTTCTGGCGTTTTGTTTTACGGGCACACGATGCCCCCACAGCGATGTGGGCTCCCCCTATGCCAGTGTATCGCGAAATACAATCTCGGAGCAAAACTGTTTGCCAACAGCACAAGTGCACACAAACGCGTGTGCCCTTTTAAGTTTTTTTTTCGCGGTAAATGTATAAGAAACGGCCCTGGAGCGCCACTAGAAAGCAGTCTTTAAGCTGCGTTGTTGATCAATCGCTTTTGAGCTGCCAGCTAAAATGGCCGGAACGCACATGCTAAGCAAAAAAGTTAGCGTGTAACGCCATAAGAGCCCATTAGGCCCGATCATGGCTCTGGTAAGACCCACTTAGCCCGGAGCCAGTCGTCCTCGAATTCAATAAAATTGTGTCCGAGAAGTGCTGGAAACACTGGAAAGGAGAGCGGTGGTCAAGTGGTCAAGCAATTCGAAGTGGTAGTCACGCCTCATAGGGAAGTTAATCCATTGTCCATGGGCTCTGCCACCTTAAGGGGGTAATAAGGGGCCGTGCATAAACGATGGCTACAATGTGAGGAAAAGATTCCAGTCGGTTACGACAAATCTATTTATGATGAAAATTCTTGCTTGGAATGGAACGTTTTTGAGGACATGACGTCGTGTCATTTTTACATTGTCACTTCCTGAACAAACGCATTTATTATATTGTTATACACATTAAACGGAAAAAGTACAAATGTTGAACCTTAAGGGAACAAACGTTTTGAAACTATATACACACCCTATGGGTACATATGTTGATTGCACATGTACCCTTGACATGTGTTACGAGGGGTGCATATGAGTCCACATTTGTACCCATTTATATTGTACCTTGAGGTACAAATATTAAAATCATTTACTCCCTCTAGGAACATATATGATAATCATTTGTACCTAATATTCAACACTTTCAGGTACATACATGTATGCCATTTTTTTCTCTTTTTTTCTTTTCTTATTTTTTGCTTATTTTTGCAAAAACCACAATTAAGGGTACAGAAGATGACATACCTTCCATGGTTAAGGTGATTAGCAAATATGGATGTGGGTCATTTCTTAATGAAAAGGTACCCAAGTCCTATAATGGGGTGCAAATGTACATTTGTAACCCACAAAAACTGCATTTGTACTTTTATGGTTTACAGTGTACGAGATTTTGTATATACTTATCATGAAAGTTTGCCTCCAAGGAAATACATGGACTATAACACAAAGTTTGTGCAAGAATGACGTTTTGCAGCATTACAATAAAGAAAGTGACGAATTTCTGGACCATCATTGTGACATTTGATGAATCCAAAGAGCAAGAGTTGATGGAATCATGCATGAATATGCTATTTGGCGGCAAATATCTTGACGATGGTGTACAAATTCGCATATCAACGTTATAAATGCCTTAATCTGGATGTGTGCATGTTATGACACAGCTTAGATAGTAATTGTTTTGCAAATAATTCACCCAATTCGTGGTCTTTGCAGGTTACCGGAATTAAGTTCGTCTCGCATGTCCTTTTTAATGGTATTCTTGGGATATTCATAGCCAAAAATTGGACGTTTTGAAGCCAGTTATATGGAAATTACACTAGATACATGTATGTGGATTAGACATAATCGATGGCCCATGGGCAAAGGGCTCCCATATTTTTGCGCAAATTTTACGCGTTTGTCTAGATTTCGCTGACGAATTCAAATCCGGATTGATGGACACCAGTTCGGGGACGGGATGGCGAGTCGTTAGGCTTAACAAAGGACGGAGAATTAGCCGCTATCTAACTCTTTAACGGCGATTAACGCTCTCTGGGGCCTCGGCGTGACGTTCTTCCCGCTTCCGGCGGTCATTAGATCGGAAATGAAGGCATGCAAATGCCTTGATTTGTGGGGGCGTCATTTGCATGAAATGGAGCGAGGCGAATCGAGATTGGGATTATGGACGGCGATGGCGATCTCGCTTGGTCTCTGGAGGATCGCTGGATGGGGCGGCCATCTTGAATTCTGCCTCTGAAAACGCATTTGCTGGGTTATTTGTGGAGCGCCATGTTGGATCGATGCGGAGGCTTACAATTAGGATTATGCACGAATTAGGGCCATCGGATACTGACGACCCATGACCTCTCCTCTTGCACCCTCTTCTTTAATAGGGGTTAATTTCTCGCCCCCGACCAACGCCTGATGACACCAGCGTCTCCTATGGCTCCTAATCCCGTCGATATACGAAGCTAATTATCATATCCGAAACATTATCTAAATTGCATCGTCACTTATCCGAGCTTTCAGACTCGGTATACAGTGTATGTGAACTCCGGATCCTCTACCGTCTACACTATGGGGTTTATTGGGAATGACGATGTTGCAGCGTTATCCTACACTACTCCCATTTATAGGCGAGGGATTAACGGTATGAGATTGGTTATTCGGGATTTTGTCATTAAATATCAGCTATTCCGAGGTTCCCAACCTGGGGTGCATGGCCGTCGCGTAAAATTAGCTCTAATTCTCTAATGGGAATGTGACTGAAATCCTTCATATTTGCTGTTGGTTTTTCCCCCATTTATTTCAGGTATGGCGTTTTCTAAAAATCTATTCCAAAAAAGGTATTCACAATAAAATCCGCCATTACATGGAAGGCACCACCAATGTTGGGAGTGGTATAAAATTTTATTCTCTGTCATATAGCCATAGTGGCACAACGTTTCGGCAATTTAATGCCTTCATCAGGTGCTAAATTAAACAATTTTCAAAAGAGAAATTATAAAAATTAGGCGTGTGCCCTTACAAAACACTGCCAGGTTCACAATTGTGATAGCTGGGAACTTTTTTTCCATGCCGATTTCGGGGGAATTATTTATAAGGGAGGACGAAGTAATTGTATACAGATGATTTACCTTAAATTAGTCTGCTTTTATTTTCCATTTCACATTGCGAATGAGAACAAAATTATATACAATTTCTAATCTACCTGTCAAGAAGAATTAGATGTCGTTTCTTTCGTTAAATGTTGGGAGTTAATCACTGACTGCTATTGAGACGATGGCTGATGAGTATGCATGGGTTACAAACACGAAATTGACCCATAAGTGAAATAATTTTTTAAACCCTTAATCAACAAATGGACTGGACGCAATCTGTCATTAGATGTGCAGGATAATACGAGGATAAAGTTTGCACAAGTCTCAGGGTTGTTCAGATGGGCAGGCAGGAAAATAATGTTGCCATGGTGCCCCCCTGTACGTGTATCATTTTCTCGGCTAATATATCGATGGCCATTTTTCGATTTAATCTCGGTCCACCGTCGATTTCGGCCCCATATCTTTCTGGGGCTAGGGTTACCTTCAGCCCCCGTTGGAAGCATGCAGTTGTTTTTTTGGGGGGTTTGCGTTTCATTCTTCTTCTGCGGCTCCAACATATTTCGCTCGCAGACACGTTAACATGCTTCATTCTGTCACTCGCACAAAACAGTCGTCTCGATTACAAACCTATAATTACTCCTCTGGAATGGATAATTAGCGATACCGCAATGATGAATAGATGGGCGTCGGGTGGAAAAGCTGGCAACGATGCTCCCCCTAGCGCCGTTGCTGCACGGAGGACGTCATGCCACGTTAGCGCCGTAACATGCACCCATCTGCTGGAGCACGCACCGCGAAATGTTGACCGAGCCTTTTGTCCGGGAATTTCTAATGTTTCCTTTTTGCAGTTTGAATTGAAAAAATTAAAAAAAATCGCTGTAATGATAATGCACATGCATACCTGATGACGCGATAATGAGGAGGTTATGTCGGCAGCCCCACCTTGACTGTGTTGGTGGCTTCGCAAATTCTTGTTCACTTTTGAATGGCGAAAGATGGCACCACGGTCAAGGACCAAATTAACACAAAAAAATTAAAAGCTGTGTTTAAAAAATGTGCATGTCAGCTTACATTAATTCAGTGAAAGTGGAGCTTTGAAGATTGAGAAAAAACGTGTTTTACATGTCATTTCCATGAGAGCGTAACTTGTGTATATCAATCACTTCAGCATTGATTTTTAAATGATTATTAACACAACGTTTACATGTAGTAATTGAGTGTAGTTATAGTAGAAATAGAAATGGAACTGAAGGACAGCCAATCAGAGAGGTGTCGCTTATCGATTAGGGATTCCTGGTTTTAAGTTGTTGAAAGGAAAATGGCTGACGCCTCGAGCTGAAGTGCCTCCAATGTTTTTTTGTGTTGAGCTCCTTCCTCTCACCAGTGGCGCTGTGTGCGAAATGCTACACTTAGTCGGATCAATCGCAATCTGGCGATTGGATTCTATTGGTCGGCGCTTTCAGCCCAGTTCTATCACTTCGTGGTTCTACTGTAGTTCTGTCGCACTAACTGGAGGATGCATGAACCTCCGGGGAGGATTCCATATGGTCGAAAGTTCCAATTAGTGTAATTAGTGTGCAGAATGCAACACTAATTACAATTAATGCGACGTTATTGAGAAAGAATGCACGAGTTGTTTACACAGCTACACGTAAAAGTATGTACGTGCACATCGAGTCAGAAATGTGTTCCCCACATAACCTCGCAGCATGACAGTGAATTCTGATCGTCATTGGGCTTGTGACCATACATGTACTGTATACCTACATGTAGTCCAATCGGTGACAGGACCAATCCTGTTGGTGATATGCATAATTCAAGGCTATGCTACAACTAGAATACAGTTTTCTGAGCATTGGAACTTTTCATGGTGGCTGGGTATCCTATTAATGTTCTTGCTTAAAAAGTTCTTGCTTAAAAAGCAGCATTTATAACAATGCAGTATATGTTTATATAATAATAATAATAATAATAATAATAATAATAATAATAAAAATGTTTATTCCGCAAGATGGGGAAAGGGAATATTAGGGTTGCTATCCCATCACGTGCTGCTTTTTAAATGTAAATGTACCCGAATGGCTTTGATCTCACTTTTTCTGCTCTAAGGGCTTGTTAACGAAATGAACCCGCAAAATCCCTTGTCAAAAGGGACCGGGTAGAGGGACGAAGGAACCCTGCGAGTATGCACCAACCGCAAATACATCCGAGTGCATGGGGTCCGGCCCGGGTCTCGGTCAAAGTTCATTAGCTGCGGTTTATACGGTCCATATTAATGAGGGTGTGCTCCCTATGCGCAACACTCGACTCCACTCTTGGAGCAACTCTGTATATTAACTTCCGTTCACTAAGGGCAGCGGAGAAAACCATAGTAAAACAGTGAATATGTACAAGTTGAAGTAGGATCGAGCCACGTGGCTGCTTCATTTCATGCTTGTTGCAGTTTCGAGCGCTTGGATGGTGGTTTTTTGTGCTGTTTTGTTATTTTTCGTTCTGTTGTGCCTGATCTAAGCTAAACTATCTATCGTAAAGTGTAATTTCGTTGTTGGGCTGCATTTAACTGCAGGCAATCACTGCCAGCCTAGAGCCGTTAGGAGAAGTCCACTTCTCGTTGGAAAGGGCAGCAAGCAGACATAATGTAAAGTTTAGCCAAAAAATGTTCTCAATTCGAATTTTTTGTTGTTGAAACGTATCATGCCTGCAAATCACGAAAATGTGATGACATATTATGGGCACTGTAACACCCCGCCAAGGTACCAGACTCAAAATTCCCCAAAAGTACACGCATGTGTAGTATGGTTACAATTAACGTGATTTTCATTGCAGTATAACGAGGCAATAAAACTCAAGATAATGGAATGATTTGTTTCCAGAATGTCTGAAAATACTTGCAAACTTTTTGATTTTGTCATAAACCCAAATTTCGATCCCATATCTTTTTCCATAGGAATCGTCTGCTGGACCAAAATTGCAGTTTTACCCCGCTTTTTTGACTGCAGATTTGCAGCTCGCAAACATTGCAGCCAATCAGCAGCGCGGATTCTGGCATAAAACTTTACAGAATGTGAAAATTTCGCAAATCAGTGGTTGGCCAAGTCTGTGAGCTATGTCCTACTATTAGAACGCTTTCTTACCATTTTAAGCATTTTGCATCATGACTGTTTTGAGTTTTTCCCATCCTCTTGAGGTCGACATGTTGCGCAACACTCTTTGTGCCTGTTGTAAAATATGCTAATTTCGCTAATGTTGCAGGCACGACTACATTGCGGTAGGAAATATTCATTAGAGGGATGGGAAATCTGGATCTGGAAACTGCTCCAAATAACTTTTGTGTTGCTACAAGGCTGGCTAGTCATGGAGAGGGCTTAAGCGCGTGCGTGGCTCTGTGTTGTGCCATCGATTCCCAGGGTTCTCCATCCCACCTCCACCCCCCGTGTGTCTCCCTCACACTCTTTTGTTGGTGGAGCCCTGCGTCAGGGACCGCCATGTTGGGTGTCCTAAGGCGTTGGAGGGTAGAAAGTTGTTTCAAGGAATTAAGTGTTCGCCTGTGAAGCAGGGGTATCCCCTGATTTCCTATACTCCCTCCTCCAGAGTCTTCGTATTTGTGCAAGGATTTTCGAACGTTGGCGGGACTCATTTGCATTTTCGCCATTACTTCCCCAGGACTCTGAGCGAATCCAGAAGAGAGGATCATTGGACTTATTGTTCTAAAGCGGAGAACAACTTGTGCCCTTGGGGGGAAGGCGGGTAGAGGGGGGCACAGAACCCCCAATTATGACGGGGGACCGCATCCGCCAATCAAGATTACCAATCGTGTACCACATGGCGATGGTAAGCAATAGGTGCTGATAATCATAAAGATGTCTATTGTTGCCTATAAGGGACGTTCTAATATTGTCATCACAAAATGATGATTTTTATACCCTTTCCCCCCTTTGTCAACATTCGTCATCATTTTATAACCCTCAGTACCCTTCCCTCAAGTAATGCATGACACGTTCTGACCGAAAAAATGTCGACTTGAACAAAATTTAAACAAAATTATGGATTTTAGGGTGAATTGTTTTTTCATAAAAAGTTTTGTGCTACAAAAACCCACAACCCGGGTGAGCGGGTTCAGAGCCATGGGACGCAGAGGTCAAACCGGGTCTCCGTGCAACCGCTCTGCACCTTTATTCCGCCTCTGAAAGGGTCCGCAGGGGGCGCTGTCGTCTGCTCCATTCTCCGCTAGTTGATGGGGCGCCACCTGGTGAGCGAGAATGCGCTGATTGCCCTTCAATCACGACGCGTTCGGGAATGCGCGTTAATTGGACGCAGCGCGAATTAATCATTAATTACGCGAGCTGCTGAAAAGCCTGCGTGCGTTAAAACGCGCGGCTTTTGTGCGCCCGCTATAGGGGGCGCCATTGTCGCGCTTTTAATTTTTTTGTAGTTTTTGGACGGAATTTTTCACACGTCCGCAGTCGGTGGGTGTTCCACCCCTGCCAGCGCACCGAGGGACGCCTTTTGGCGCACAAATGTCAGTGATTTCTGATATATTGTATAAGCACGAATATTGTATGTCCAGTTTTTCAACTTGTTAAGAGTCACGAATTAAAGATTTCGTGCGCACAGTTTTAAAAACATTAAAAATGACGTGACATCCTCACACTTTGACCCGTTAACATGCCATAATATTCCTAACTAGAAATATCATGATCATTCAAATTGACAACAGTCAATTTTTTAATAATTACTGTTATAATTACTGTTATATAATCCGCGAATTAGTGCTAACTGCATGATTGGTCATTGGTAACCATCGTTGTCCTTCTTCATTCTGTTGAAATAAAAGCTGTTATTATTTTAACAATTGGACCAATTGGCTGGAGTCGAACAACAGTCGAACCTCGTTATAACGAATTGCATGGGACCACTAAAATTAGTTCGTTATAACCGTAGTTCGTTATATCAGTAGCCAGAAAAAATATGAGTTTTTTTAAAAAAATTGTATTTACACTTGCATAACATTTTTTTGGACAGTATTGCACAACTTTTCTGAGGGCACAAGGGCGATTTATTTGAAATAATAATTTATTTGTCCTAAGTGTCAAAAGTCTGAATAAGAAGTAAGTCGAAATTTCATTCAGACACTTAATTACATTAACGCCCCTGTACACCTACAAATACACGTGCAAATAGGGCTGTCTTGCAAGGAAAAGTTGTCATCAGATCGATGACATCTTGACAGCACCTTCCCTGAACTGATTAATGAGTTTAGCGAGTGTTTTTCAACTAATGTTTGCTAACCTAAGTGCACGTTATAACCAATGTGTTCGTTATAAGCGATAATTCGTTTTATCCGAATTCGTTATAACAGTATAAATTAACATTATTTCTGTATAGGCTGTGACGGGGATTGGAAATGCTGTTTGTTTTAACAGTAATTAGTTATAACGTGATAACGATGTATGACTGAATATACATGTATGTGCTTTAAACCATCGAAGGACACTCGAACATTTTCTACGACCCTACTTCGTGCAGAAAATTGTGCTGCATTTGCCATCGCCAAACTGCCTGTTGGTGTCTTCGGAAGACAGACTTTGACGCCCTGGTCACTGGCCACTGTCAATACGAGCATCGGGGTCAGTGTGTGCAGTAGCGTCCACTCGGAAGGGAATTAATGGCTTCTGCCTGCGTGGTCGCAACTTTGCGCCTGGGGCCCAGTCTCGTCCAGTGACGGACGGGCGCAACCTCGGCAAACAAACGCACCCGCTTCGACGCCCGCACTTGGATGTCCAACGGAAAAACGCTGCCGGATTGACCAGTGGTCAAACATGGCGCGATTGATGATGGATCCGCTAGTGGCGGCCTTGTTTGAAGTTCGAGCGGTTTTGCGGGTGATCGAAGCTCGCTTCTGGTTCAATCAAATGCTGGTTGCGAGTCGTTAATGGTAAATGTCCATCGAAATGAATTGAAATTAATCACGAACTTTTGTAACTAGTTTGAGGACGTCCAAATCAATATCATCACTTTGTGATTTTCCGACCCTGCCTTGAGATGTATCTGAGGCTGTATCTGTAAAAACTGGATCACAAATAATGAATTTTTGCTCATAAAAAGTAATGGCGAAGCGAATGATATGAAAAAATAAAAATGAACGACAGATATAGTGAAGCATATATACCTGTAGGCGGAATTGTTTCGCAAAACTGCATCACGAATGATGCATTCATACGTGTATATGATGGATTGTAACCTAATGTTTTTTAAAGCCTTAATGATGACATCATCTTTAGGCCAACTCCTCCCCTGCAGCTTCGTCATCATCGACAGCATCGCGTTACTGCTATCAAAATACAAATGTAATGATATTCACGTGGGATTTTGAAATTAAGATTCGAAATTCAAACGATGCCGAGACGGAGATGGTCATGGTCACGAAGCAAATACGGAATAATTCGTTTGGCTCACAGCTGTTTTAAGAAAAATGTTTTTCGGTCTTGATTTTAGTAATCAAAACACAGAAACAGTCGCGAACCAAAGGGAAATGAAATGAAATTACGAACTATTTTCATATTTACGTATTCTTATATGGGAATGTAAACATTATCCATGGTACCGAACGAATTACGCGTATTATCCTCGGGGGAAATAAATTTACAAACATGTCGGTATATCCAATTTTTAAAACCTATTTCAGTCTTTACCACTGCAGTGACCGTAAATAAAAATTTGATAATATTTACTTAACGTGCCGCGATGAATTTCAAATAACACTGTTGCAGCAGCAAAGTACCCGAAGTTCAAGCGGTTCTCAAGTACATGCTCAGGTGCACCGCGAGTCGAAATCCGAATTCTCACCTTTGATCGATTCGTGGAGATTCACCAGGGATTCACGACACGCACTAGAGCGTGTAAAATTTGCTCGAAAGTGAAACCCTGTTTTATAGTCGTGGATATATTTTCGTCTGTACATATATAATTGCAGCATGTGCTCGTATAAGATGGAGCTGATTTCGCTCCTGGCCCTTGCGCGCAATTTCGTTCGTTTGACATGCTCGCAAATACGCGTCTCAGCCATAAACATGCTTTTAATTTGGTTAGCGAGCCCCATAAAAGATAAGTCGCTCTTATTTCGCCAAATTTTAATGTTGTTATAAACATGCATGCCTCTCGGAAACGTTTCCTTTTCTTCGCTCAATCTTCGTTTTGCTTTTCTACACTTTTATGTCTCAGTTGATGATAAGAACAAACAGCGATTTGCTCGTTAGTGCGCGTAGGGCTGCTTCGCCGCTGTTGTTAGCCCTTTCAATTAACGTGGGGCTGGGACCAATGGAGAACGAGTTACATTCTCCTTCTCCTTAGCCGCCATCTTGAAATTTTCAGTCCCATGAATGTTTAACGTGCGCCAAACTTGCGCAGAAATTGAGTGAGGAACCATTTTTTTTCTCTCCAACTTATCCATAGTAGACACTTTGTGATTGGGGACTTATGGGGACTGGCAGTGATTGCCTAGAGTCAGGGGCAGCTAAATCTGAAAATCCATTTTAGGTTTGTTGAGGAGGATAGGTGTCATTCCTTAGTGGATTTCCCCATATGGAAAAGAAATGTATTTTGAAATATATTGAAAAATATGTTTAGATTGGCACTAAAATATGTATTGCATTATGTATTTCAAAAT
>JAQFYZ010000053.1:0-85517 GCA_034695085.1 Cylindroiulus punctatus
GTGGTATTACCTCAGATTGGTCTGCTTGCTTCTATTTTCCATTGGAAATTTTAAGGTTTTCTGATAAAACCAATGGTCAATGGCCAACGTTGTGCCAATATGGATACCTGACAGAGAATAAAAATTATCAGAAAACCTTAAAATTTCCAATGGAAAATAGAAGCAAGCAGACCAATCTGAGGTAATACCACATGTACACAATTACTTATTCCTCCCTTAAAAATAATTCCCCAAAAAATCGGCAAAAATGTTCCCAGCTAGCACAATTGTGAACTTAGCAGTGTTTGCAAGGGCTCACGCCTAATTTTGTAATTTTCTCTATAAATTGTTTATTTAGCACCTGATGAGGGCATTAAATTGTCGAAACGTTGTGCCAATATGGATACCTGACAGAGAATAAAAAAAACTTATACAAAATCATCACAACAGTTGTTAAAGTTTCAAAGTGAAAATGATTGGATCATAGGATGTTCTGGAAACTTCAGTTCTAGCAACTTAGTGTATTGTACGTCAGACTTATTCAACGCTGCGTCGTGCATGTTGTTGATTTGGGCAAAGCCAGTGTTGCATTCAGTAAACTAATATCGGTAAAAAGCCTGCGTTATTCTCGTTCAAAAGCCCATGAAAATCTCCCTTTGATGAAACATACGGATTAGTTGCCCTAATGGGAGGACCCCCACAAAGTCTGGAACATTTATCAGGGCAATAATTAAATGTCATTATTAATCGCGGTTGTCAAAGTGATTTAGAAGTTTAATAGGATTATTTAATCACTGATGTGCAACTTATTACAATGAGGTGGCTCCTGGGCTGATTGTCAGATGCCCCGAGACCAAAGAGTAATTAATTTTCTGTAAAGGTCCATGTGCGTAATAATCCACTGCACCAGTTGGCGAGTCTGGACGACACTGGATTTCAAGTATGTGAATGCAAATTCAGCACGTCGTTATTCGTTCTGTAGGTTGTCTGTTAGAAATGTACAGTACATTATTTTCAATTAGAAGTCACTTTATGGGGAAAAAATGGACAATTAAAACAATTGAAAAAGCAAGCTTCCTTCACAGCTCTGGGTTGTTAACCAGTAAGTAAATTTTTGAAGTTCATTTGGGTAAAAGTAGATTATATACAGAAAATAACCAGCAAATAATAATAAAAAGCACGAATTTGTACAGCTAGGACAAACATACCATTATTGTATATTAGACGAATAATGTTTGACTTCGAAGATTTTGTTCACTTTAATATACTTGCACATACTCAAGTATTTCTAAAACTAAATAAATATATATATATATATGCAATATTCAAATGAATTAAAATACCAATCATGTTTCCTAAACAAATTTTCTTACTTACTGAAATGCTATCAACAGCTTTGCTTTAGCCCAAAAATCAATATTTCATTTATTTCATAACATTTTGATTTTCGTTTCTGTCGATTTCACCGGTTGGTGAAACGCTTTACCCAGAAAACAATTTTTTTCCAGTGAATTGCGTTGTCGTATCATCCGCTTAACATAATTGTTCGACTGCTTTCATGTTCAACTAAGCAATCTCTTCGAATGAAAGTGACTCCCGTCATGATGACGTTTTTTTCAGAAAACAGACATTTGCTAAACAACACCCGCGAGCTTTCTAAGCTGAGCAAATGAATTAAATAACGATTAGTAATAAAAATTGCATATCAAAGTGACATTCGCAGGGGCCGATCATTTGTCTTCATTGGTAGACAAATTGCTAAGATATGCACCGCTAGACGTTTGCCACCAGACTGAAGTGTCGCCTATACAGTTTCAATGGCCCAACGACCACAATTAATCACCGATTTCTCTAGTGGCGTTTATATTTTCGCTAATACCACTTGCAACGATTTCCGTGATATATGGACCATTTCCAGCCATTAAACTTAATAAAACTCTTTTGAATTTTACGCACTCGCCCGCGTTTAAGAGCGACCGGAATTTCTATATAACTACTTTTAGATATTATCGATTCTGCCTTAATTGGCAGTGCTTGTATGCTAAATAGGCAATGCCCATGCGAGCTATCATTAAATCATCATTAAAATGGGTGGCGACTATCCAAACTGCCACTTAAATTTTACTAAAAATACACAATTCTTTGACAGGAACTCAGCCAGAAACTGCCTGATTTTCACACAAATCCAGCGTTGTGATGCTTTTATATAACGTCTGTCGAACAGCCTAAAGTCGCTCTGCGCCATATGTGAGCATATAACTTTGGTTTTTTCATACTATATTACGCAAATCGTGTCGCAATCGCTTTATAACGGGGAAAATCGATGTTCAAGAAGTTTGCAACACATGTGCAAGATAAAAATCGCATTAAAGTTAATCCATCGCGCTACAAAACAATTTGTAAAATTGCTTTTTGTTCGTATGTTCGCTATGAATTCAATTATGCTTTAAAATAAACCATCATCATCATCATCATCATCATCATTGATGTTCTCATTTATCGTTTTTGATAACGTTTGTAATATCCAAAACAAATTCATTATTCAAACTAAACTTGAAGTTCTTGGATATGAACGTTTACATAACAATTATTATAAACAAAGTTGTTTGGATCGAGAATCTTGTATAGGATAGTTACCAGTCTATCGATTTTGTACAGATAGGCATTTTGTAGAGATGGGCCAATTAACTTTAAACATGAAGCTGTTAGTCCTCATTCACGTATACGCCGTTATCTCAAGATAACTGCAGTCTGCATATTATACTTGTACATGTACATTGTAAATGTAGTTGTACTTTAGTGCTATAGAGAATACAAATTTTCTCGCAAGGGCAATTGTTTGTGCAGCCGGAAAAACACTTGAAAATCCTTCCGTTATATAAATTCAATCATTTCGACAAGTATTGGTTTTCGTAACAATGTATGATAGTGAAACGAGTCTGATAGCTGCTCTGCTCAGCTTTGAGACGACCAAATTTGGTTGCAGAATTTATAACACTTTCAATGACGGTGATAGCGTATCATTTTAGGATTTCTCGCGTAGATATCGCCTTGTTTAACAGCTGAAATGATGATGTTTAAAAGTGAAAACTTGCATAAAATTTCCGCAACATCGAGTCGTCTTCGAAATTAAATGGTGGAAATTACTCCTACTTTATCAACCCTTTTTCGCTAAATTGAATTTCGGAGTTATGAGATGAGGAAAACTGGTTTCGTAAACACATAAATTCAACCCCAATGTAGCCATTCTGCCTCCAGTGCTTGCAAATTAAATGAAGCGAAGTTTGCCATCGTGGGCAATAAAGGCATGCCATTAAAGAGTTTTTCAAAAACATTGAGTGATGCAAAGTTCCTAGGATGATCTGCAACAGTACGAAATAACGAATACTGTCAAAGACTTTTGGATCGCCGCGTATTTTAGCACTCCTGTTCGCAAAATGAAGATAATTAATTTCAGCATTGAAAATACGCTGACATGTGTATTATGATTGACAATTTTAAATAAATTTCATGCTGATTAGTTTCGATGCGGTAAGTATGAAAGTGAAGTATCTTTGATAAGTGAATCAGCAAGGTCGTATTACATTACAACAATACTTTTATAGGAATAAAGTTTCACCGACAAAATTAAATTCCATTATCTATTCAGCTTTCTGCTTCACCTCCATTGCCGTAACCAACCAGCCATAGGTACAACGTCGATGGCGGAGAGTTATTTCGGAAAATGAAGGCTTTCAACGTGTTATGAGTAAACAGATGGGACGAAGACCCAACCAGTCATGCGTGCCAACAGTAATCTGCAAACCGTTCAAGTGAACATCTCTCTTCCGTAATCTTTCCAGAGAAATCGTTAATCCTTTCAGCGATTACCATGTCAGAAAAACTCATGGAGGTGTAAAATATCACGTGGAAAACCATACATTGGAAGGCAAAAATACCAGCAGATTCCTGGGTTAAGTTATTGGATAAGTGCTTCCTTATATGAGAGTATCTCTAATCTGTATTAGAGAAAGTACTGCTCTTTACAATCTTACATTACACAAAGTCCATCTTTTTGTTAATTGTCACCTAGTTCGTGTGCAATGATTATTACAAAAATGTCTTCTCATTTGACCCATAATATATGCTAAATCGATGCCCTGCAACGATCTATTTTCAATCATTAGCGATGAAAAAACACTGTTTATAGTAAAGTCTTGAAGGATTTTAGAATAAATCTCTGAGTTGTTAACTCCATCCCTTCATGTACATGTACTGTAAGTGCATTTACAACATAAATATGAAAACACCCGAAAATATTATGTCAAGAATGTGCATGCGCTTGACAAACAACCTAACAAAACGGATACGAGTTGGAGCAAAACCGCACTTAATTACTTTTTAAAGCAGAAGTTAATACTTAGCGTTGCCATGGTTACTTTTAGAATTTTGCCTAAAGCTTTGTCAGGATATCTAGTTTTGTCTATGGCAAAGTGCTGTTTGGGCTAATCAACAAACAGGAAGGCAACCAGAATGAGCCTCTCGCGATAGCCCAAACACTAATTTCCTATTTAGCAAGCGGGGTATCTGGCATTAGTACGCATCGCCAACCGAACACATTTTGCATCCATGAACTATTTCCATTAATATGAAATTCCACGCAATTTGCGATAGTAAATCCGAGCTTATTCAACATGCTTCACCAAATTAAAAACAGAGGAGCTGAAAGAATGAAGTGCTTTAAGTACCCCTATGTTGAGATTCACCTAGGGCAATTCATTAATGAGCTCATTCTTTATTGCTAGCAGTAGCCAACTTGAAATTAAATTCAATCATTTCACGGAAGACTGAGCCTGCAGTGCCCAAAAGCACAAATCCAGAAATGAGAAAATATGGCATGTGACACGTATACGTGCATGTCTGGTTTGTCAGAAAATAAAATACAGCGACCAAGACTGTGCTAGCTGCTGCAAAACTAAGCAACCAAACTAACATTATACGCATTAATTATAGCTATACTACACTACAATAAGTTGCACATGTACATGCATGTTCAGGAAATTGCTTATACGTTATCTACTGATCAATGGTTGGCAATACAAGGCAATCTTTATAAACACAAGTCCAAATTTCGGGGTAACTTTGCACATTTTTTTAATATTTAACCTATAAATATCTACACTGTAAATCAAAAATTTAATTATTTATTTTGTATATATATATAAATTATGATTTGTTATTCAGTAACTATATACAGTAGGTCTCTAAATATCCCATCTAATTATTTCAAATAAATAGCGTATGTATATGGCATGCGTTAAACACTCGTATATGTTAAATTCATTTTTCCATTTCTTCGAAATCATTACAATAGGTAATTAAATACTTAATTTTTACTCAAGATGTTTATATCCCTCAAGACAAGTGCACATCATTTTTATTTTCTGTAACTTTTTGCAAGTGCCATGAGCACTTGCAAAAAGTTACAGAAAATAAAATTTTGTTTCACGTGTTCACTTCTCGTCACATTTTTATAAGTGCTAATCCATTTCCTTATTTATATTATAGCAAAAATGGACATTTTGATGAACAGCATACATGATGTACATAATACAACATTGTACATGTATCCCCATCTTATCCCAATATACACGCACAGCAATATTTTGTGTTTCGAATTTACTGGAAATATCTTACATAATATTTATTTGTCGAAAGTACTACGACAATCTAATTATAGCGTAATGAGTTCGTAAATTAACTGACGTTTCCATTGTAAAAATGGACATTTAGACGCAATGTATATCACCACGTCAGACGCATTTCATAGCAAATTAATATCGGCAAATCCTGTTGATAACCCAGCATAAAGTGATCATTTTAATTAACATGTCAATTTTAATGAATGTGAATAACGAAACTGTCATGAGCTAACTAAACATTTGATGCAATCTCGTGAACGTTGTTTTCTGCATGGAATCATTAAAGATTGTTAGCTGCGGTAGCCACTGATGCTTGGGTCATATATTATAATAGGCGACAAACTTGCATATGTACATATAAAGGGGGCTAGATATTAAAATCCTCATCGGCGTTTCAGTGTTAATAACGCGAAATAAAAGCCTCGCATATGAAACTGAAAACATAATTAAGCAATAAAGCACAATTTCGTGCAACAAGAGGTTAAGAAACTGTTTCAGAGGTACACTGCAAAAAAGGTAAAGTAGTATAGGTTAAATGATTTCAGACATTAATTATGTGAAAGTCGTAAAATGGTACAATCTGCAAATCGCATCAGGATGCTTAACATTTTATTTAACATAGCTATGTATGCTCGTTGATAATCAAACATTTCAGTAGCAATTTCCAAAATGGGAGGCTGCTCTTTAACTACGTCTGAGGAATCTGCTTTGATGATTAAAGTTGATATATCAAGCAGGTATTATTGATAAAACCAGCATTAAAATCAAGTTGTAACGCTTGAACTTGAAGCAATCACGCATGAATTCGATTATTTAAAAAGATGAACCTTCCCATATTTTTTCCAAAAAAATCCTTGTCTATACTACAATATAGTTCATGCTCCAAAAGTATTTTTAAATTATAAATACAAATTTGCCGCTGATGAGTATTATCTTGGCTGGGCTTTCCCCAACGGTTCAGATATGTTGGCAGTGTTTGCCTGGTGTTAGGGGCAGCTAAATCAGAAATAAGTATACATGTAATTTTTAGATTAAGTGTAGCACATTTGTGTACATTTGTGCACATTTTGTGTAGCATAAAATAAAAAAATGTAAGAAACATAATAATTCCTAAATATAAAGTGTTACTTTACACGGTAAGGACTTCTTAACTTGTATACATGAAAATAGGATTTTGAACGTATATACATGTAGATTGCGTATATTTGTAGCAGGGACTGCATTCTTTCAACAATATCATATGCTAAATTTGGCCATACAATGAAAGCATTTGTACAATACCAATGGTAAAGAAATATTTGTCAATGACACGACAAAATCAATTATTAGTAATGAATTTCAAACTTTTTTTGCACCATGTCTGTAGAAACGTTTTAAAATCCCATTCCAAAAATCAACTCACTGTCTTATAAGAATAGTTTAAGGTTTCATTACCCCTTGTAAATGCATGTCTGAAACCATATTTATGCGCTATATTCCGAATGTAAAGTTGCCATTCGTCGATATACACATGTAAAACGTTTGTTTTGACAGAGTTGAGTATTTTACTTATTATTGTAAAAGACTCGTTCCCTCATGTACCATAAAATAGTGATGAGCGGCGTCAATAGCCACACATTTACCTACATGTGCAGTAGTCAACAACGATAAATTGTCTGCCAATTCTTTATTCCAGATGAGAAAAGTAACAACATATCATAATTGACACGTCCCACGCTATTCCCATGTCAGGCATTTCGAAGGCATTCCATTAATTTGATAACGACCAACAATTACCAGCAAACAAGTTCAGAATGAAGTTTTCCTTTTCATCTGCAGATCCGCAACTGCTGACGCGCAGTGCTGTAATTTTCATTCCAAATTGATTTCTCACGATGGGACACAATGTGATTTTGTTAATGGACGAGTAAAATTGCAATCACTTATTATTCCAGCTTTAATTAAAAACCTGTCCATTTCCCAAGGTCTGTTTATGTCCACTAATTGCACCGCTGCACCATTCGCATGGAATTACTAACACAAAAGGATTCAAACGTTAACAAAGCCCTAAATGGCAATGTCCAACTACAATGCTGTTCAGCAGCTAATAAAAATTTTGCTTCCAAGTTACATGTAAGGGATGTTGATTGTTTAAACAATATCTTGTATATATACGTAGAACTAGAAGATATAATTTGGTCTATTAACCATAAGGTTAGATATATTTTGCTCTTTTAGCCGTAAAGCACATATTCTGAATATAATATGCATAATGCCTTGCTTCAAATGTGCACAAAGTATATTTCAACCCAACTTTGTCCAGAAAAAAATATATGCCCTTGTATTCGGTGTCGCAACTTATCCTTTTAGTTATTAACTAAAATTTTTCGTTTTTTGTGTATTAAATCCAAACAAAAGTAATCGTTATATTGCGTAATTAGCTGCCCACTGTCTTTCAAAAAAAGTTAATACAGAAGTAAAACGTCCTGAACATTCCATTTACAAAGCTGGTAGATAATTTTGGAAATCTAAATGCGCATTGTTAATTTTTAGTTTGGTTAGTCCTCATACTTGTCACGTATATAGCAATAAAGCAATGGAGGGGGAAAGCTGAGCGTAATTGTATTAATAGATTTGTCATTAATAATTTTGGTCAATATGTAGTCACTTAACGTTAGATTCGAATGAATCGATATCAACAGAATAAACAGAATAAAAGCCTCAGGAGAACGTTCACACACGATACCCAGAGTTTGTATATTTTTGGCAGTCTTGTCATCATTAAGCATGATAAGCTTATTCGCAAATCAAGGCTCAAAAACCGTCATAGATGACTGCCCGTTGAAGCCACAAAGGCAAGTTTATCTGCTTATTGCCCAACGTGGCGAATTGATGGATGCATTGTATGCATGCGTTGAATTCGTGCCAAACTTTAATTGATTTGAATTTCTCCCGAGCAAGCAGTGGTGCCAAAATATTCCTCGTCCTAGCAGAAACAATGAAACGCACACCAGTCGATGCCATTTCCTATATCATCTTGTGTGTTTGTGTAGCGGAAGTGTTAAATATACGAAAACAACAAAAGCAATATCTCTAGCGTGTCTATGATCGATGGGGTGTCAGAGGAATATAGCATGCAACATTTCTGCTAAGCGTGATGTGTGCACATGTCAGTTTTTGCCATTACTTCACTCATTTCACCAGCCCGCATTCATCCATCCGTGCTTTTAGTGGAACAATTATACGATAATGCGGCCGCCCAATGACAAATGCTCATTAGTTCCCATCCCGTAAACATGCACGTTTCAAGGAGCAATTGGACACCAAGAAATCTGAGAAGAAAACCATCTTCAAAGACGACAACTTACGCTTCCTTCCAGTGAAACAGTGTTAACACAAAGATGATAACAGATCATCACTACTAAACAATGGAGCGTTTTGACGGTAACAACTTGCTACTTTAAATATTTGTTCAAGAGATGGCGCCACACAGGCGGAGAATGGCAGAAAAAACACACAAAAGTTTTTTTTGCTAAGATTCGAACTCAGGATCTCCTGCTTGCCAGACAGGCGCTTTAGCTAACAAGCCACAGCGCCATGACTATGGGATATGCAAGACACAACCTACATGTACAGGTATATGTCACTAAAATTGTTTTTTTTTTTTAAAAAAAAAGGTCGGCAAGGCTGAGATTCGCGCTCAGGATCTCCTGCTTGGCAGACAGGAGCTTTGGCTAACAAGCCACAGCGCCATGACTATGATATATGCAAGACATAACCTATATGTCATTAAAATTGGTTTATGATTAAAATCAACAGCAATACTTTGCTATAGTAAAAATACGAAGTGATGGAACTGGGTCAAATCTGCCGACCAATAGGGGCCAATCGTCTGTTGGCGATTAATTTAGCCTAGTTGCGTACAATCAATGGTCTTTCACCGACTAAACAAACATGGAAGCGCTAATCGACAAGCCACATCTCTCTGATTGACTGACCTCCAGTTCCATCACATTGTGGTTCTACTATAATATTATTGAGCCGCAAAGGCCAAGCACTGCTGCGCAAAGCGCGCTGGTTCCCTTATATTATAAACTTTACGAGATGCTGTTCTTCACATTTCACAATATTCATCTCAGTGTTATCCCAAAGAAGATAACAGATGATTCCCTTATATTATGACCATTATAATAAGCTGTTTCCTCATATTTCACAAGAGTTCATCTCACTTTGCACCGACATTTACATGTGCAATTTCAGTGTTCACAAATATTTTCATGTAAATTTCCTTCATAATCTGACGATGAAACACACTATATATAATTCACAGGCAGCTTAAAACGAAAAATCATTGTTCTTACCTCCAAGTTTCAGCTCCCCAGTGGCCTCAATCGTTTCCCAATCATTGCTTACGAAGCACTGGTACAGCCCCTTATCATCCTTGGCCACTGAGCTGAATCTGATGACATCCCGAGGTGACGAGTGGTCATGACGAAATGGTTTGCCATTTTTCAGCCAGACGATTGATGAGATCGGATATCCGGATGTGATGCAATTGACGGTTGCTGGACGTCCGATATCAACGATTTGAGAATGCGGCCGAATGAATGCGGATAACGGGGCTGAAAACACAAATAGAAAGTCGATGAAATGTGGCTTTTGGCAACAGTGGACCACCAGTTGGTGGTGTTACATAAACCGAAAATCAGAATTTCTATTGAATAAAGCCACCGACTGAAAACCTAATTGGCAAGCTTCAGATTTGAACAATAGAAATTGAATTGCATAGGTGATGCTACAAGTTCATATGTACCACATGAGGTATATACTTTAAAACAGTGTGTACGGTATATTTCTGATAAATCATATAATCTTTTCGAAAAAAACACCTTATTACGATATTTGCACAATTAGCGCGGATGCGTCTCCCTAATATCCGCACAAATTAAATTTTGATTAATAGTCTGACAATCGTTATTTTTAGTTTCAGATGTGTGAAGTTCCATTTGCGCTAATTTTCCGCCCTGTCATAGTTTTAGCAATGCAGTCCCTTCCTAAGTGACATCAGTAATGAAAGCCCCAATTTCCTGCTAACAATAGCTTGTAACTGGTGTGGCATAGTTCATTGCAACTCAACGTCATCTTAAACCGCAAAATTATCTGTTGCACATTTTCATGGAGATAAATAATGAATCATGACAACATTTTAAGCAGTTTTCAGGTCGACGGAGGCGTCCTGTCGTGTACTGCTCTGATGCATGGCAAAAACTGCAAAGTACAAGATGGTGTTTGGAAACTTTTCCTATCAATCCGAACTTAAGCATCAGTTTTAAGACGGTACTTGGGCAGTGCCACAGCATGCGACTAACCAACTTGTACATGTAGAAGTGACTACTGAATTAATGAACTGTTGAAGAGCGAGTCTCAGAGCTCAAGTTGTCGATAGGCAAGCACAGCAGTAATTCAAATCAGGGTAGGGAGAAAAGGCGCAAAAGCCACCGAAAAGCGCGCAGTTAAATTATAAACGGTAATTTGACTTCATCAAGTCCCTTACGATACCATTGCAAGTTGGATTAAAATTTAATAAATATTTTTCTACGAGGGCCTACGGTGTGTGAAAGACAGCGTTCGGAGCAGTGCCGTTCATTACCAATTCTCCGGTGGGTTTTCTGCTTGTAAGAAAATGAGACTATTTTGGAAGCACGTTCAAAGAAAATTGCATTCGGTTTAATTATTCTCCATATCCCTCATGTGCTGTTGAAAAACGGGGAAGGAAATGTGTCACTCATTGTCCATGCATTATTAAACCTCCATTCATGGGCTCTCATGCAGGTTGGTTGAATGCCTCTGTCATTTATGCAACTTTCAATAGTTAAGGCAAAATATAGTCAAGGCGTAATATAGTGAGTCGAGACAAACAGATTTAGTAATATTGCTGGCATTGCCTGTGTTTTGTGTTCATAAAACAGAATACCAAGCAACATCATTTTTCTAACATGGTTGACTTTTACAACACAGCAATAGCTTAACAGGTCTTTGAAATAGGCAATACGATGCTCACATTTGATATTCGGAAAATCACATTCGTATTCCTTCCTCAGGAAATTTAGTCCCCTTCCAAGAAACCAAGGAGATTGTCATGCAAATCCAAAGTTCTCCAATGATATAACTATCTTACAGGATTTAACATCAACGCCGGTGTGTGTTGCCACTAAATGTGCTGCGTTACAACTGAAAAAGTAAATGGGAGAAATGCATTTCCTCTGTGCAAGCTGTTAGTGTTTTTCGCACATTTTAATAGTCTCCAAAGCCCAAACTACGAGGCTATATATGAAGCTCGGCTACACTGCAGGCATCAATGAAAGCAGAAATAAAAGCACACCCAATTCTCCATGCTCGGCTGGCAAAATCCGCATATTCGTAATGGAGATTTAGAAAAAAATCAATACCATTATCTACCTTTCCACTATATAGCGTTCTTAATGGCATCATTGTTAACAAAAGTCTCACGATGCGTTAAACAAATCAACTCCTTCCACTCACCGATTTATAACGCATGAAATTATTATTATTCGGTGTTTCTTATTTCAAAAAGTCACGTGAAATAAGCACTTCAACATGATAATCAATAATGGCATTTGAAAATTTGCATACTCTAAAAGGTATTGCAAACCAGCGAATTTGAGTCAGGCGAAACGTGTTAAAATTAATTGTACTTGACAGTAAGCTGTATTCCACAATGGAAATGCTTGACTCCTACGCTTACATAAAGATATACATCACTTATCAGAAAAAATAACTTGAACTTATGTTAATTGTTTACTTAGAAAGAAATTATACCAGAAAGAAAGAGAATTCGATTGACAGGAATCATCTTCTCATTCTTACAAGCACATTTAAATTTATATGTTTTTAAACAAGTGTTCTTTAATTAATGTTGAACATTATGGTAATAAATAATAAAATTATGATTTAACATTTTTGCTGATGCTGCAGTATAGGTATAATTAGAATCCAAACTATACAGTATGTGATGCACTATACATGTTAACATGTATGTATGTATATTTTCTCCATTATCACCCTTCAACATGTAAATCTGATCACACAGCTGAAAAAAATCAAAAACAAGAAAGTGCCTATAGATAATGCCAAAGTGTAAGAGCATGCAAAAGTCAACAATGCTGCTATGATTGCACTCGAAATTGTAATTAAATTCCCGAGGAAATGAAGACGTATACAATAGCATTATAAATAAAGCTGGCATTTTCTTTTAAAAATATTTAACCGAAGAATAATGCTTAAGAGTGTCGTCTACTAAGCGCATATCGAAATACGAAGCGCAATTCGCCAACCATAAAGCAACAAAGTAGCTGGTTCACGAAGGGATATGAATATATAAAAATGTGATTTAAAGGATGCTGCGATCTCATTATTAAAAATAAACACACATCCTTGCTAAAATATTCGCTTTATACATGCGAGGAAATGCAATCTTCTCCACATGTGCTCGAATAGACGTCAGCGTGTTAATTAAAAATTCAATTTTATCTATATATACTTAACGAGTTTATGAAACAAATGCGAGGCTTACAAGCCTGTGTTATAAGCCACGACCGTAAACGCACGGTGAAATTCATGTGGGGTTTGCATGCAATTTAAATATTCATAAAAGCCGTGCGTGTTTCTACATAATTGTTTCATAATCTATG
The DNA here is from genome assembly GCA_034695085.1 of Cylindroiulus punctatus. Lineage (NCBI taxonomy): Eukaryota > Metazoa > Arthropoda > Diplopoda > Julida > Julidae > Cylindroiulus > Cylindroiulus punctatus. Next base: position 13,352 of record JAQFYZ010000053.1, read on the forward strand.
TTGCGTGCTAAAGCTGTCCATATACTTCATCATAGGAATTAGGTTTTAACCACTATTTATTGATACAATTACCTTTGCGTGTCCGCAGAGGCTGTCATGTCAACTTTTATAAAGTGTGTATTTTATGTTTCCCAAGATCAGGAAAAACTTGGATTAATTGTCAGCGATACCAAAATACAATAACCTGCATGCACATTTACTGCACCAGAATTAAAAACAAACCGAATAACAAATGCAATGCGGTTTTTCATTAATAAATGGAATATAAAAATTGTCATTTGAAAGAGAATGAGGGCCAGGAATAAGCTTGCATCAAATAAATGATTTTCTTATTTACAAACAAAATTCAGAAATACGTTTAAAATACAATACAATACAAAAATCTGCATCAATACAATATGCAGATACCTTCATATTTAAAAAACTTGTTTTAAAAGTGCACGCAAACAACGTTTCACTAAAGAGCAATACGATCGAACAAATTCTAGTTTCTCTAGACGTCAAATATACAGTTTCGGGATTTTTGTGCCAAAATATTAAGAAAGCATCTTATCGATCCATCCTGGTTGTCTAAAAAGCAATAGTACCATCAACATTTGCTTCCATCAGTTGAGTCTCAATTTCTGCAATTAAGTTCAAAATTACTACCGGGTTATGGTAGCGTGCAAATGAGAATTAATAATGCATTTTTTATCACCCTAGTGACCAAAGGCATTATAAAAAACTTTTACCTACAAAAATGCTCAAAGTAATAATTCTCATTATATACGCTTGGCAGCACTGCCACTTGGGCGTGGCGTAACCAAGAGCGTGCGGAATATTCCGTTTATAAGGCATTTTGATTTCGCAAATAATGGCTATGTTGAGTCTTATAAAGGTCTGCTGCATTTATTTAGCTAAATTTCATGCAATTATCAGCTGGAGATATTCAGCAGGGGCTCCAAATTGCCAGTTGCCACATCCATTAACCATCTTATCGAACCCTCAATCTAAAATTGATTATATGTATCAGATTTATGGAAATCTTAGCTGCAGTAAAACTGAGGAAAAACGAACCGTTAAATCTGAGAAACAAGCAAGCAGAAGACCCCTGGAGCCGCAAATGCGTTAGGCATTATTTAATAGCTCCAATGTTGGAAATGTGAAAATCGATATTTGTGACGAACCACAGTTCTGCCGTGTAATATGCAAATCTAGAAGCGCGACAAATAAACTATGTATCGTAAACCATGCCATCCCTGGAAATTGCGATGATAATTTTTTATCTGCTGATCTATAAATAAGTTATGACCTTACCTGTTACTGTGAGCACTGTCTCCACTTTTTCAGACCCCACACTGTTGTTCACAGCACACTCGTACGTTCCACTGTCTGATTTTTGTACATTTTCCATTATAAGATTTCCGCCAATCTGAATGTACTTTTTTAAACCATCCGACGACATTTCCTTCGCATGGTTACTCCGAAACAGCCACCTGTTAATAATCAATTGAAAATAGTAAAGTAAATCTTAAGGAAAGGAGAATTTTTTTCATAATTTCCATGATGTTAATTTCGCAATATAAATATATCTACAGAAGTGCTTCTTTCATTTACTATGGTACAAACCTTATCATTCCATTTTTTTTAAATGTGTCATGAGCGCAGTGTTGGTATTACCTACCTCAGTGTTATCACGATGATAACAAATTTTCTAATTGCTATTCCCATGCAAATGATCGTGTGTGTTTTATATTCAGTTTTTATATGTACCAGGAGAAGCAGCGAGCATTTATAATTCAGATCGTATAATATCAGTCTTAAGAAAGGAAAAATTAGTAATATGACAAATTAAAATAATGCAAAGATGCAGCAATGTAAAACTTGTAGTTTATCTTAAATTTGCATTGACGAATAAAGACTATTCGCTAGCTCATTCGATCAAAAATACCATAATGTGTTCGCAAATCAACAAGTACATGTATAAAGCGAAATACCTTTTTTAATGTTAATTTTTCTTTCTCTCTGTCTAGTACATGGCTTGTTCATGTTTATATCGAAGAGACTTTCAATCAAACCACTCAAAATGGTACCATCTCCTTAATTCAACTGTTCAGACTGTGCACCAAATTGAAATTCTGAATTAAGCTACTGAATATAGCAGCGTGCTTTTTTGACAGTTTTGCAAATCGATTATCGATAATATGGCTTGAGCTGCGCTCCACAAACATGTAGCTGGTATTGTACTTGTATCATCATATTGATTGATGTGTCCGAGTCACGGTCGATTGACGTGCTCTTACAACAAAAGTGAAGTTTTAAGTTTATTAACATCCATTCCATTCTGACTGCAGCAAATACAGCACATGCTCCTCTTTAAAAGACAATAATGGCCCTAATGCTGGTGTTGTATTTGCCCACTTAGGCACTAACCAAATTGTCCAAGAAGCAGAACATGAAAATAACCATTTGCTTAGCTCAACCAACACGCGACACAACTGGCATTTGTTAGGACCAATTTCTTTAACAGGATTTTCCTGTTATTCTGATGATGCTATAATTTTGTGTTACCCACACATTATGTCTCACGAAAATGTGTGCTCGGGCACTATCCACTACTGGATCAAGAAAAAGATGCCATTAACAGTTATTAGAACAATTCATCTTCAAGGAGGCTGATTAGCAGACTACACAAGAAAACTACATTTTCTTTGGGATTTGTCCAGTTTGAATTGAATAGCAGTGTGGGTAACAATGTACTTCAACTAATTCAATTAACACGCGTATTTTCTTCTTCGAAGTCTGTTAAATACGCAATCCACAAGAAATTGATCAACTGAGATTATTAACGTTTGCAGACTTGTCATCCTACCTGTAATGTGGGACTGGGTGTCCTTGCGCTGCGCATGGAAGAATTACAGTATCGCCTTCTTTTCCAAAAATTGATGGTTTGCTATCCGTTATTCTTGGCGGGACGCTTCCTCTTGCCTCTACAATATAATAAAACACTCCGTTGAAATTTGCATACTTGGTGCATCCCATGGCGCTAGATAAATATCTGATGCATTTGCCTAAACAAAATGATCATCAGCATCTCTAACGGCGAATTTGTTTTCATGAACGCTCTCCGTTGGTCGTCATAAATGAAGAAAGATTGCATTAACGCCAACGGATTCTCTCGTAAGCCTGTTGGATTTAAAGCTTGGATTACAGTGCGGAGAACATGTTGCACCGAAGACAACGAGGGAATTAAAAGATCAATCAATAGGATGCCTGATAGGCTTACACGCTTTAATTACAATTTCCTAGGAAGGCACAGTGGATGAAATTGGAAATCCTGTGTGGTGAGCAAGTCAGGTGCAATTTCAAGTGTCGCGCTTCCATGTTAGCTGTTTTAGTCAAACATTTTCATGCAATGCCAGAATATAATACAGTAAGTCATATTCACCTGAAACGATCAGACGGCCAGCTGTACTGCTCAGCCTCGTTTCTTTCGTTAATCGATGAGTAGTTTGGCATTGATAAGACGATTGGCTATCCACTGAATGGACATCAAGAATATGCAGCTCCCCCGTTGAAAGAATAGTGTATTTATCACCTGGAATGGAAAATGTTACTGCATCAAAATGCATGTTTATTAGCACATTAGTTATGTGTGTACGTACTCATGATTAAAAAGATTTAATTGGAAATGCACAAACAAACGAAACACAAACAAAATGTACCACTGCGTGATTTTTATTAATGATCATTCCAATAATTTAATGAATGCGCCATTAGAGCGTCATTATTTTGTTATCAAGCTCCAAGTGATTGAATTGGTTTATTTAAACAAAATATGTAAAAATACCTGCATTTCAAACAACGTTTGTAAAACGGTACGCCTATAGGGAAATTTTCTTTATCGACATTAATAACATATTCACCATTAATTTATTAACTCCATAACTCGACGGCCCATTTGGTACAAGTAATGCTTCTTTATTAATATCCATCGAAGACCTCATTGCAAAATGGGTACAAAAAATTGGTTTTGGGAGGCTCAAGCCACATATAAGCTTTAATTATTATCAATACTTATGTTTCCCAATAGCCCAATGCACCGCAAAAAATGCATTACAAATTTTAATTTTGTTCGACAATAACTGTTCACTACATTGTTTAGCAATGCACTATAAGCCTGTACGAGCTATAAATAAAACAGTTACATGTACATGTAAGTAAAATCAATGAAGATTATTCTTATCTGTAATCCTACAATGCAAAATCCAAAAAAATGAGCAGTATTCCTCGAGAAAAATAATAATCCTTTGCTATGCTTTTACCAAATCTGATTATATGGATTTCGTTGCATTTTTAACGAATGCATAATGACAGTACAATATACAGTGTAGCTATGCATTTCCGTCATAACAATGTTCTCGGGAGCACAAGCTTGATCTATTTATAGCGGTTTTATTTTGCCTCTAGTTAATTGCGCAGTGTGTTTTACTCAAAACAGCATCTGATGATGGCATTAATTTGCCGAAACGTTGTACCGATCTTGGGCTTTCGATTGCGAATATAGTTTCCTCGTGTTCTTACAAAATTCAGTTTGTTTTAAAATTCTCTGTGTGAAACAAATTAATAGCAGTGAACATGCTAACAGAGATAATAGCAATATTATAGAGAGATATATGCAGTCCATGTTTGTGCAATCTTCCAGTTATATGGACATAGTTTGGCCAACCCATTTTAATGTGAAGCTTAAAGGGATAAAAGCACCATCTGAAGGGATCCCCGAAAACTAAAAAAGTTTAGGAAGAATTTGCTGTCATAATAAGTTTTAAAAATATAGGCTAACACGTTATGAAGCTTAGTGCTTTCTGCACGTTATAGCCAGCTGGATGTCAAAGTCGTGCTGAAACGGGCATGATCTTGATACAAATTCTGTAGATAAACATCATATTTAATCGGATTTAAGGATTACATTGTTAGGTAGAAGCTAATGCTATTTACGATAGGCATCGTAGAATTAAAGCAGGTATAAAGCCAAGATATGACTTCGTAACTCTAAAAGTGCATGTTTGAAGTCTTGGCAAAGAGAATTTTATGTTGAAACGGACCTTGTGTTAACAGGGCAAATCTCACTAAAACTTTTCAAAACGTTGGGAAGTAGCGAGAGCAAATTTCAATGCTGACAATATTTCGTTAAAACAACGAGCTAATTACGCGTATATTACATATGGCGAGGGAAATAAACTGCCAAAAGGGAAAGTTTAGATTTAAAAAAGAGATCCACACGAGCAATTAAAATATAATGACTCGTTGCATATTTAATGGCGTACGGATTAATGACACAACGCTTTAATGGCTTCCTCCTGTACAGGGTATTTGCCGCCGATTAATTTTCTAGTTGCAAATCATTCTGAACAATTAATTATACAAAAAATATACAAAAAATATACACCAACTAAAGACAATTTTCCTGATATCTGATGCGTCCGTGATAGTGAGATTCGACAACAAACAGAAATTTCGACAAATGGCGCTCGAGTATTGCAAATATACCGTACTTTGGCCATTACTGAAGACAACAGATTCTGCAATCGTAAAACTATGCATGAGGTATGCAGAATTGCCCATTACAATGAGCACGGCAAACACTGAATGGTTTCGTGTGGAATATTAATACGTACAGTAGTTTTGATCTAATGAGATTAGGCGCATTACTAACAGCAATGACTCTGCCATATAAAGGTCATGAAGTCAAACAATAATCATCATTCATCTATAATTGAATTCTTTTTAAACTATGGTTGAGACACCTGACCCAAAGGCGGACAAATTCTCACCAGTTTGTCCTTTAGGAGTGCTAGGAAGGATATACATGTATACTTGTACATGTATGATCTGTCAGACAAAGTAAAGCGAATAAAAATGGCATATAACGTTCGCCAGAAACAAAAATCGGGTAATTTGTGCAGAGCTAAGAGCTGGTGATATTAAGGGGTTATTAAGAAAAGGCTGAATGGAATTTGATCCAACAGGATATTGCGAAAGCATTAAAAATCTCTAGCTTGATCTTCTCAAAGATTCATGCTACCATATTATAAGAAGGTCATATACATTAACTACAGTTACAACGTATAAAAAAGGATAGCATGTTTCACAATGTCTAAAATTAGATGAAATATGCAAATTATCCTTCATGGCAATGGGCTGATTTTATGGAAAATTAAACCAAGTAAATGTGATGTAAGATTACGTCTCGAGGAAGGATCTCCGACAAAGAAATTAAAGTTTGGGGGACCATGTAACACGCTGATTCGCCCTTTGGCAAGAAACACAAGATTTTCTTCTTTTACTGTATATTTGAATTAAATTAAATTCATGTATGCTTTTAAAAAAAGGACATGAAAATTCCAGGAAATAATTTATCGAACTAGATTGACCAAATTTGAAATTTTATAAACAGAACAATTTTAAAATGAGTGAATGTATGATGAAGCTATAGATAATCAACTTTCGTTTTCTTATGTTAACTTAAGGTAACTCTAATTGGCTGCAATTAGTTCCTCTTCTTAAAGCATTCGCATGTCTTTTTTTTTAAATCGATTAAAATATTATGACTTTTTTAAATTTTAATTATATATTGATATTGATGATGCACTGAGTGCACTATATACTAAAGATACCGTGGGATATATTGCATGTCGTTCTACGATGTTTCACATAAATTATTTAACGATTCATATAAGCTATTTCCTGAGGCAAGTTTTCTTGAGAAATTGATGTCCTCAAATTCTTTGTCAGAAAAACTCCTAGATAATTTCGTTATTAACAAAGTTAGAAACCTTAGAAACGCTTAGCAAACCTCATATTACAACAAACTCGAGCGTTCTATTGTCCCTGTAGTTGAGTTAGCTATATGATAGGGCGTTTTATTACATTGAGCAAAATCCAATTGTTGTTTTATAATACAATTGCCCTTAACAAGACTCATTCCGTGAACGCGTTTACAAAGAAACAAATTTCTGAAAGACGTGCTAGATGTAATTAACATTAAAAACTCACCAGATTTAACGGTTTCTGAGCTAGGCCTACGGTATTTATCCTCCTTGATCCAAGAAGTTACGCTAACATATTCGGAAATAAACGTTGGTACGTGGCACTTGAGCACGGCAGTATTGCCACTTATTACAAATTCATCATAAACTTGTATCTCATAATGTTGCATCACAACTGAAAGAGAAAGAACAAACGAGTGCATTATTATACGAGTGAAAACTTCTTTCGCATTTTCAGATATTTTATCTTAAACTTGGGGCATGCTGATAACGGCATCGGGCAACGAAAACTACAGCGCCATGTAAATCTAATATGTTGAAAACGTGGTTGGCTTTGACTCGTTGGTCTGAGAGGAAAGTTAATCAACTGGAAAATATGTCGGGAACTACTAGAGTGGATTACTAAATCGGGAAAACAAGAGAAAATTGCCACCAACACGTAGGTAGCAGGTGGCGCTCAACTCTTTTTTTTTTCTGCGATAAATGTGGAGAAATTCAGTCTAAAAGTGCAGCCATTAGCAGCTGCAACTATCCACACGATTTCTGGAAAAGTGAAGAAAACTTCAAAATTGATTATTTTCTTCCAGGTCAAATTTATTGAAGTGGATCACTCAGTTAAGGAAATGGCACCTACACTGCAAGGCGCATCGTTAAGTGATTTGATAGGAGAAATCGAATCTTAACGGTACTAAATTTTTATCAATTTGATAAAATCCCACGTTGACCTTTAAGGCAGCAAAGAACCAATGAAAGGGTGGTTACACTAAACATTTTTACGTGTACACTACCAACAAGGTGATGCATAACTACAATGCAGCACATCGCATGTCGGAAGGGCTTATTTTACACAATAACAACAGTAAATTATAAATATTTACTGTACAGTATTACCCAGATCAAGATAAGGTTAAACCATCATTAGGGCTAGGTTTAAAAGGTCTGACAAAGTTCGTAGGGTTAATCCAAATACATTAATAGATAATGTAGTGCGATAACAGATACATGTATGCACCCTAATGATGATTAATTAATGAATTCATTTTAATGGCTGTGCTGTCGAAAAAATTGCACTTACAGAATACCATGTCAAACTCCAAGCCTTAGCTACGCTCGCACAAACGTATTGCAAATGCACGTCACTAGGATATATAATTAGAGAGAAAAAAATAGCAAGCAAACGCGGGTGCCCTGCTCATAAAAACAAAAGCAAATTTACCAATTATAATAGTTCCGTAATGGAATTTTACCTTAATGCAGGTGTAAATTATTAACGTGCTGTACATACGCCTAACGTGGTAATCAAAACTTATTATGAGCAATTAGTATAACTGGGTGCACGCTTTCACATCACACTATTAGAGGATAAGTACATTAGGTCAGGGGAAAATTTCCATTTTCGGGCCCACCTATATGTATAATAATGTAAGCGTACTAGTGTGTCTTGTGAGCATACACTGGCAGTGAGCAACAGAGCTTGCGAGCATCAAACAACACATTTTCCCGAATTTTTTTACGACTACGAGCCGAGTGCAAGCAAAACAACATATTTTCCAAAAACTGAAAATCACGATACCACCTATATAGAATTCAAAATAAAACTAATTCAAGGCATTTTTTTTATTACTTTTTGCTCATCGGGAGAGTTCCAAGACTCTTTGTTGCCGAAAAATAATTTCGGTAGAAATCGCACCTTTATATTCGCAAAATTGCAGGACTTGCACGTACAATGAACTATTACCACAAAATCCCTTAAGTCAGAAAAATTCAATTATACAAAAGCTGAATTTTGTCGCGCTGAAATACGTTGTGAAGCTTAGGCAGCCAGCTCGAAACGACAAAAACCCGTTTCCTTCGCATAAAAACAAAGCAACAAAATGATAAGACAAAAACACAGTGCACCCCGATGCACTTACGGTTTCTAATGCAGAAATATGGAAATAAAACCTTTCAGCATCATTTAAAATAATGCATAGGCGCATTTATGATGTGTCTATTGCACTGTGAAGGATAATGTCTGAGGAAGACAACGGTGCCAAGCGCATTACTGCAAGCGCTTATTTGCAAAAAAACCTCAAAATTACATGGGTTTTATATAGATTCTCAGAAGCCACACAGAAGAGACGAAGGTCTGCATATTGACTCCCATTATTTTTGCTGTGGGTGCATTTTTTTATTACTCTATGCAAAAGCCTCGACTAAACATTTCATTTCATAATGGATAGTTGCTGCAAACAAGGGTCTTTGGAGATGAGCTCACTCAAAAGAAACTGCGTAGTCATATTACCATAAACTAAGGGGAGAGTACAGCAATGGTAAAAGTGAGATACTAACGAGACCTTCTTGAGGGGCAGTCATAAAGTACACGACATATTCATAAAATTTGGACCTCACCCTCAGTGACTGTGCACCAAACAATCCAAACAAATAATTCTGAATTTATAATCAAAACTCTATTTTATTTTTAATATATTATATGTTAATTAGGAAGTTACGAGCGTACATCCTAATTAAGATATAGACACAAATAGAAGGTGATTTTCTCCTAGGTACGCAGGTTTGCAGTGATTGCCTCTGCACAGGGGCTGAGAAGTTCCAGAATACACAGACATGCACATACATGTATTATTTGCACATTTGGAGCACCGAGTTTACACCTGCGTTATTTAGTAAAGCTTTCAGCGCATCTTAGCATATGCAAAGTTCTTGAAATAGCATTTCAAGATCCTTTTTACCAGAAAACAAATGATCCTCCACTGCATAGTTTACATGTAATTTTCGCAGTCATTAAATATATATTAACAAGTACACAGACGGAATATATGCCAAGTAAAGTTTGGAAAGCGAATAAAATTACATTTAGAAGTATAGTAACAGAAGTTTTAATAACTCCAACCGTGCATTATTGATGTGAAGTGGATCTTTCGAGCAAGTAATTTTCTTTTGTAAAATTTAACTGAGATGAAGGAGCACATGAGCCCTGGAAATATGTAAATATGAGACCCTTGTGTGTTGTTCCAAAAATCTGGAAAGCTTGCAATATTACGTGTATTTTCAGCAAAAGTTGTTTCTCTGAATGCAAAACTATTAAGTACACAATCCTGGTTTGAAAATAATATTGGCATAGAAGAACGTTCGGTAAACATAACTATAAACTAAAGTTCATGTCAGATCTAAAGGTCTTCATTGTTGCTCAGTTTGTGTATAAAACAGATGTGGCAAGCATCATGTACCACCATGGCATGCTGTATTACCGCGAATTGGCAGACATTATTATATCTCAGAATATCATTGCCCTGAATGGAAAATAATGTAATTCATGAAATCCACTCCATTTTGGTCATTCAACTGTAGCTCCCATCGATCCATAAAACAATATAGGGAAACTGTCCATCAATTAAAGTCCGAAAAGTGCGATTGTTTTTCTCATAAAAAGATCGAGTGGCACCCATTTCATGATTACTAACATTATAGACTTCCAGAGAATGTTCTTTGTTCGTACATTTTTGTTGATTCAAAAAATGCAGATAAATCATTGAAGGTGCATATAAAAACTTCATCATGTGAAATTTTTAAAATGTATTATTGGTCCAAAGTACACTAGCATGTATACACGATATCAGAAGGTAACTTAATAAAGCGACTGTTGATGAACAATGTCGAACAGTTCTCCTATTGAATGAAGCATTACTTTGATTAGCCGAGCTTAACAAAGCAATTTGCTGAATGACTGATTTTCATAACGATTAACGGCTGGGCAACACAAGCACTCATATTGGGTTTCCTATATTCGCAATATTTCAAAGAGAAATTTTCAAACAAAAGTGTTAATACGATGATAGCAACCACACAGGCGCTGCCGAAATATAATACAGCCGCACTATATTGATTAAATACCTTAGTGCACTTTAAAGCTATTATTAAATTATCACGGTTAAATGAAAGCGGGTAATTTAATGCTAGGGAGTGTATACTGTAATTGATTTTGTAGAGCAAATTCCATTACGGAAGAAATTTACTATAATTAGCACTTTAGCATGACAAGTGGCGAATCTTTTAAGGGTAAAAGTGTCTACATAATAGGTTTTGTTTAATACGACCCCGAATTTACACCTCGTGATAAATCAATAAACACTTGCGATACAAAGTTTACTAAAATTTGTCGTTCGTTGTTTTAAAAAAGTGCACAAAAGTTTGATTTGCCGATCAATTAACAAAATATAAATGGTTCTGTTAAGATTTTCTGCAAAACACTAGCATGTACCAGATAATGGCATACTAAACAAAAGCTTGTTATTCGATCTACTAAAAACTGATTGAAGATAGAACAACGCATGAGCTTCACCACATGGTCCCACAATGGAACCAAATCTTTTCACATTAAAAACAAAGGCTGGATACTACACATGAAGAGGGAATGATGCATTTTAACAGCATGCAGAGTAAACATATTTTGAAAAGGCCCAACCTCACTTTCATTATATTTCCACAGGCAAATACATGTATATGTATTTTTCTTCGTGTACTGACTATACATAATTGTAAGCAAAACATTTCTCGGAGATACTACAGCTTAGACCTTACTCTAAATGTGCACAAAATCTTTAAATGTCCACCCTACTTGTCTCACACAGACACTTGCTGCTACTCTCGCAATTTACCTTCAGTTTTATTTATTTATGATAAACAACGTTAATTAATGAACAAGGTCAAATGGAAAAACGCTTTTTCTTTGTGATTTTGCCTTTTCCATTTTTATGTTTATATAATCTAACCTAACCAAAAAGTTTTTACGATTGTCAAATTAGGAAAACTAGATGCAGCTTCCCTGCGACACGCTGCACTCCAGATTAGTCAATTATTTCTGGCATTATTAAATTCACCTAATGTTGGAATTCTCAAGCCAACGCAACGCATCATGTCATTGTAACGTCCCAGCTCCAAGATGTTAAGTCCCACACATGCAAATAACAAAAGGTGATGCCTTACCAGCACGAATCCTCAAGTTTCTGCTAACAATCGTCCCAGCCTGGCTGGTGGCTACACATCTGTAAACAGCAGCGTGGATATCCTGTCTATATTCCTCCGCTCGAAAAGGCTCAAAAAGCAGCGTACCATTGGGCAGGACGTGCCTTAGCCTGGGCACATCAGTCACTTTAGATCCGTCACTAAGAGTCCAAAACACCGAGGGGTGCGTATTTCTATTTACAAGGCAATCCACTTGGGCTCCGGTTGTGTTGGAAAAATCAACGTGTTGAGGGGGTTGACGAGAAAAGGCAAGACTCGGCGTATCAATACCCCATACTCCTAAAAATACAAACGAAAACGAACCGTTATCAAAATTGTAAATTCTGAGACATTAAAGAATCATTTTCATAAAGTATCCACGAATTAGTAAAATTTTCATGTGAATTTCTACAGTACACTGCAAACCGTAAAGGTACAAATGCAGTTTTGTGGGGTACACATGTACATCTGCACCCCATTATAGGACTTGGGTACCTTTTCTTTGGAATGCTGTATATCTCCTAACGAATTACTTGGGAAATCTCCTTTATTGAATGTAAACATCAACAATGAAACAATTGAAAAAGGCTCATTGAATTTGCAATGAATTGCAACAATGAATTTTGAAGAAATTTACCTTGCTACTAATGTTTTGTTTCTATTATATCACCTGTAATCTGTAAATTGTCTTCGCTGTAATAAACTGTAATCCCTGAAATTATGCATTTGACATCATTTAGGACATGTTGGCATCAATCCATGTATTTTTAAGTAGAAGAAAATGTGGTTAAAAAAGGAAATGCAAATGTACCTTAAAGGTGTAGAAAATTAGGTAGAATGATTGTCATATACATGTACATGTATGTACCCAAAGGGATAAAATAATTTAAATATTTGTACCCCAAGTACAATGTGAATGGGTACAAATGTAGACTCATATGTACCCCTAGGAACACATGTTAAGGGTACACGTGCAATCAGCATATGTACCAATAGGGTGTGTATATAGTTTCAAAACATTTGTACCCTTAAAGTTCAACATTTGTACTTTTTCCGTTTAGAGTGTATATAAATACCAAATTAAAATTAGTTTCCTTAGAACACTGCAAATTATAATAACAGTTCAGTAAAGTTGCAATATTCAAATCTGTACAAGCGTATACTCGGGCAATGAACAACCCCGGTTCAAAGTACACATTATTTGTGATGCACATATGCATTCGGTACACTCTCAAACTGAAAATGTCAAATATATTTTCATGGGATCATACAAACTCATGTTTTCCTCAGCAAAAACAATAATTTACGCATACAGGCAACTATATTGCTGATAAGAGCATCCATATAAATAAAGGAAAATCGTGTTGCCCTCAAAAAAACAGGTCATCTCCGAGATAGAACACGATTTCTGAAGGCAAATTTTTTCTTCAATGAGAAACGTAGCGTGTTCTGGAGGATTTCAGAAAAGATAGTAAAGTATGGAATTAATCTGCACGCAGGAATCCTATATAGATAATCTTCCACGGAGTCCGCAACACAGCGTGGAAAGTGCGTCCAAACAGCTTGGACCTTTTCAAGGCGCCTTTGGCTAAAATCAGTATTTTCGCTGTTTATGTGAAATAATAGCGGCTTAGCTGAATTTTTGTCGACAACAAACGCGGCATTATCCAGTGTAATGGCGAACAAAGGAAAGAAATTCACTCCAATAAAGATGGCATTATCTCAGCGGGGATTTAACAATAGGCCAAGAATAAAACAAGACCGTGAAGAGAAAATCCTCGCTGTTGGATTTACAAATTGAACGCTTGATTTGATCGCTGGCTGGACAATTGCAATGGTCGATTTGATAACCACATTTAGGCCAATTTGGCAATAAACTAGGACCGAGATGGAAAGGAAAACTCGAAGCTAAATGAGATTTCGCTGGGATAAAACTTCGAGAAGCATCGGAAAAACAGACCCTCTAAAGTACTTCATCTACCTAAACCCCGTCGAATCATCGGGAATTCAACTTTATTTGTGAGCATCTAAAGTCAACAATCCGAATGAGGTAATTGAAAGTCAAACACTGCGCAAAATTTACTTCTATGCAGTGTTCTGCACATGGTACTTGAAGCAATGTGCAACTGAAACGTCAAAAATGTTCTAAATATACAATAATAACGTACTATTGAATGTATGTTTAACATCATACATCGTGGCAACGAATATTCTGTGCTAATGTATTCTAGCTAGGACTTTGAGCTATTGCAAAAACAAAATAAAGCGACATGAATAAACTAGCTATTCTTGAAAAACTATATGTATTTGATTGATGTGAATATCTTCGTATAATAAAATAGATTAATTACCAGTTATACATAAATTGGTCGATGAAGTCGCATCTAGCCCGATATATGCTTAAACGATCGGCATGGCACCCCACTTGATTTACTGTCATTAGAGGGACACTATTTTGAAATGTCAAGTCCTCCATTAACGATAAGGAGAAGCAAAGTACTCATTATAGTCAATCATCGTCTTTCAAAATTAGCTCCCGACATTTCCTGTGCACAGCTTTTTGCGTCTACATGATAAGAATGTACAATGGTTCATTGTTATCATGCTCGCTTATTTAGTCATACGTCTCAACTGGTATTTAACATGTCACTGCATTCAGAGCCTTAAGCATACATTTTCAGAAATACAACTATAGCGAAAACTGCAGCAGAAGGCAATGTATTATACGCAAAATGACAACTTTATCATAAAAGAATCCTAACATATAAAACCAATACATGCAAATCAAACATTACATCGAACACAGCTAGTATCAAGATCTGGAATGTTTAAGATTTTTATACAGGTGTCAAAATACATATGAAACGGGCGAAGTACTTATCTATAGGGCAATCTGTTCTCTTTATATCGAGTTTCTCTTTTCGAAAACTGCATTCTCTACAGTACTTCTTCTATGCATTTTTTCTTTTTCATTTCAGAAACCATCGACCATTTCTTTCCATTATCAACAGACCAGTCCATTATTGAAATCCATACCATAGAGAATAATATCGGACGGGCATTATACACATTGTACGCGCTATTGAGCTAATCGAAAAGACTGGGAAGAAAAAAGAATGAAAATGCCAGTGGGGACTATAATATGCTTCACTATATTCTGTACATGTATTGGCTTTTGATAAGCGGCTATATGGCTACTATATTCATGGAAATATAACTGAAGAAGTAACTAGGTTTTTTAGAGGTAGAGGCTTACAGTTCTGGTGACAAAGCATAGGATATACATGGCATAGGATACAATCATGCGATATTCCTTAAAGGGAAAAGATGTCAATGCAATTAAAAAAAACTTGCATTGGTAAAATTACAAGGTGCAATTTATATTTGGCAGATGAGCTGCTCACGCTTTTTATAACTGCAACGTGATATATGCAACGTGCTCAACATAAAACATGCATGCATTTCAAGATGGCAATTAGAACTAACATCAGGATATTTCCTGAAATCTCAAAAATGCCCTATAATAGAAAATTAAGACAAAAGGTATTGCTTGGCACGCTAACGATATCCTCAAGAAATGCTTAATAAAGTGAAATACCACGGCAGCAAATGGATGCTAATGCAATTTGTGATCGAAATTTCAAGTGAATGTGAGATGAATTGTCATCGATTTATTTAAACAAATGCTACTTTCCCATCGCGAAAGCTGTACTTTGATTTTAATGCCTTTTAAGAGTGCAAATCGAAATTCGTCCTAGCTAAGCTAAATGGAAATGGAGGATCGTTGCAAACTCAATATTCGTTTCCATTAAAATAGAGAAGTTTAGCATGATAAAAAAGTTTTGACATGAAGAGCAATACTGACAACTAAAATGTATGTGCACTTTCTTCCGTGTGGGATTAAGTGCATCATGCATTAGTGAAGGATTCCTCGAATCTCCTTGATATATTTTCTAGAAAATAGCCTTGTTTTGGGTTGTTAGCCTATTGATCTACTTCACGTAAGATAGCATGTATAACATAATTTATTTACATTGATCTTTGAGACAAGCGGTCATTATTTATCAATGACAACGAATGGCAAAATCGACGTTCACCTAAGGCAGATTTTCGCTCGCCATATTATATATATCGCCGTCAGAAGCGAGTTTCGCTTATCTTTTTCTTTTAACGTTTCTAGACCGAGTGGATGGATCATTGAAATAAAAGTCTCTTATAACGGGCACCATCGAGGCATAACGGTCCCAGAAAGTAATGATTTCTAATAAAGTGCACGTCAATGCATCCGGTAAATTTTTAAGACAATAACCAATAAAGTGTTCGTGCAAATAAATTATGTATTGCGCAGGGCGCTCCTTAACTTTATACACGGAAGCATAAACAATTAGAAAGAACCTACCTAGGATATATAATAATGCAATGCTCTTGTCAATAGCGTATGCCTTACTATCTGATGATATAAACAGATACGTGACAATAATTTTTCTTAAATAATTACCTCCAACTTTTACAAATGCAGATTCCGACCTTTTGCTTCCTTATGCAATCTCATATCTTTCATAAACATGCCAAACACGTTCAGTGCATCATGGGATAAACGGCAAACCGAGTGTGACTTATAAGCCAGAAGACCTAATTTATTTCAAAATAATATGCAGTCGGTATCGTCGCTTAGATTTCGTGTTATGCCCTGTCGACATCGAGGACGTGGGGCTTTATGGTACCTTCACAGCGGTAATTACCGCCGACTTGTATATTTTAAGAATCAATCTCATTCAGATATGCAGATAAAAGGGAGCAATTTTCGCGAATCCCAATTTGTAATCTACCGCAGCAGATGACATTCTTTTCCCCAAAACAGACCGATATATCTCCGCATTTGATCTTGCAATAATTTTTCAACTGCTACAGGGAATTAAATACCTCGCAGCAATGAAATTACTCTATCGTACCCCCAATCGTACTGCCAGAAGAGAAAGTGTAATTTGAAGGCATGCAGATTGCATTTTTGATTTAAATAAACCTCACAAATTGCCTCTCC
The DNA here is from genome assembly GCA_034695085.1 of Cylindroiulus punctatus. Taxonomy (NCBI): domain Eukaryota; kingdom Metazoa; phylum Arthropoda; class Diplopoda; order Julida; family Julidae; genus Cylindroiulus; species Cylindroiulus punctatus. The sequence continues at coordinate 30,425 of JAQFYZ010000053.1, forward strand.
AAAGAATTCATTTTCATCTCGCGCCATAATGCTTCTTCCAGCTAAGCAGTCAGACCCATTGATCGATATCCAACCCAACCATGCATTTATAATTTACACAAATTATCACATATGCCATGCAGACATTCCTTCATTGAAATTAAGACGGTTATTAAAACAGGAATGTCCACTGCAACCTGTGGCAATAAATTCCTTTCATCTAGCATCTTGGAGATGCAAAATCTCGTAACCATTGCAGTTTCAGCTTTGCGAAAAGACAGCGGTCCATTGAGTTCCCATACAAAATACGTGTAGATGATGTTCTCATTATGATCTATTCAGCGCCTAGTCGTAATTTGCCATCGTTGAATCCACTCGCAATGCCACGCGTGTAATTAAACATTTCAAATCGAGTGGGGTCGTTATTTCAGGTCCTCTTTCATAGGACCCAAACTGGATTGCCAGAAGGGTTGAATAATGCATCCGTAACGAAAAGTTTCGGCGAAGATAACATAATTACATTTTGCAATTAAAATTATTTTTCAAACCTTGTTTTGAGGAGAATTTATTTACGCATCCAACGACAATTAAGTAGTCATCATTAGCGATGCTTTATTCCCTTAATTAAAATTTGCACCACGCGACGCATACTGCTATATCCTAACGTAAAGACGCGTTTTTAGTTTGTGTGACTAATGTCTTTGCTGGAAGAAAAACTGTATGAATATACATGTATGCTGTGATATTCGAAAGCATATCAGCTGAACACATATTTGAACTACAAAGTATTTACTGCACTGTCATCTTTTCCAAACTTTGAAGAAACAGCTTCATGTTGGAAAACCGAGTTTAAGTTTGTCTAATCAATCTATAAGTCAAGGTGCGGAGTTCACAGTATTGTATAAATCTACATACAGTGTACAACGGTAACAATGCTTAAGTCATGTCAAGACCTATATAAGGGCATATTGGTAACTAAAATGGGGATAACGGAAATGAAATGATAATGTTGCAGTTGAAAACAATAGGACAGTAGAAAATATGATCCCAACTATACTGAATTTCCAATAGAGCCTAACTTGTGAAACAACAACTCTGGACAAATTTCTTATATTTCTTTTCAATTGCAATTATTGCCTTGACAACTATTATCTTTCTGTCTATCTCCCTTTACATTCCCAATACTTGTCTTTCGTGAATAATTAAATACCGAATTATCTCAGATGCTGCAAATGTCCCATTAAACTGAATGACGATATAAACTGCTTTACCTGGAACTACAATGTGCAATTGTCCAAAGGCTAATTATGGTGACATAACTTAAGTGAGCTGAATTCCTTAAATCGGCAACGCCAAGAGACTATAAACAACCGCTTGGCTCCAAGTACGGAAATGGATTAACCAATAGGGAGCGACGGTAACATTTGTCTTATTCAAACAGGACTAAGACGGACGGTCATGTGATTTGTGATGAGTGTGGTCAGCAAGATGTATGGCAGCTGTCGACAACTAGGGAGTAGCAGCCAGACCAGCATGGCCATAAATGACATCAGTCCACATTTTGGAAACAACTTCATCGTTCATTGAGCGAAGCCGATGCAATTACATAAATCAATGTTAGTGCACTCAGCGTCGATTAAAATAATTAGAAAAACCGATTATCAAACTTCGTTTAGTCTAATGGCAATAGCTGTCCATTAAAGCTGCCACGATGCAAATAATGTGGGTCAACAGTGGCTAAACTGCGAATCTGTTCCAAAGGTTGATCGGAAATCTGTGGGGGGGTGGTCTGAAAGTTTAAGGAGGTGCCTGCAAGCATCAGTCTATTCTATATTTGCTCTTTGTTCTTATTCTATTGTTTCTTATTCTGTATGTTGTTATTTTGTTCCTGTTTTCATTGAAATCTGATTTGAATTAGTTGTTCAAATTGATATCTTTGGATCCTTCAATCCTCTGGGGGGGAGTCTAACACCCGGATCTCCCATAGTTACGCCATTGTGGGTCAATGAACGTTACCAAAACATGAACTAGACGTAACCAAGTATTTTTTCCACAATCACCATGAACATACACGTAATCGAGAATAATACGTTCAAATTATGCTTAATTCTTTACTTATTCTGCGATTGTCCAAGTACATGTAAAATGTGAATTACGAGTCCTTCCATCGAGGGTAATGACAGCACTTATAACATTACTTCCATTCGAGATCGATATAAAAGGTAGACGGTCATGGTATTTTATTTTCAGACTCATGAAAACCCTCCCTTTGGTCTTTCCATAATTCAATGGAGAATTCAACTCACACTGGACTAGAAATGGGCATTTTGCGGCTATCATTTTATTCTTTGGCGGAAATGCACTGAATCATAGTGTTTCACATAATAGTTTTGGTAAAACCGCCAGAAAGCCTTTGTCATTTCAGGTTTTTACCGTTTCTGAAAAAAAGGCTAATAGCAACAATCCAACAGAGATGTGATAATTTAGGTCCTGCAAGTAATAGTCAAATGACCTATCAGGGTACAGCATTACCGTCAAGCTGGTCATTCATTGCCAATTCAAGGATCTATTTAAAGATTTAGGAGGTTGCTACAACCATTTGAAATTGAGTCCATTGTAAATTTCGGCCTTTGGGAGATTATTCTATCCTTAAATTTCCCCCAAGTACACTTAAATTGAGTGGTGAGAAAGTGGTTTCCATCATTAGGTTTAAAAGGTAAGCCCGTAGAGATAAAAAACCCGCCAATTTTTAGTCTATACAGCCCGCATCAGGCAAGAAATAGCAAAAAACTCACCGAACGTGTACTTGTTTTAAAATAACGAAGGAAACTCTAACATTTGGGCAAAAGGGATTTCAACATAATTGGATAGGATATGGGAATATGGGAATTGGTTATATGTAAAGTTAAAAAAATCTATTTTACACGTTTTAGGACATGTGATTTCAAATATATCTGTATAGAGCATGAATCAGCCCATTCAGACAGGTAGAGTATTGTCAGATAATAAACAGACGCAAATGGACAGGCTACAATTCAATTTTTAGAATATACAATTGTATATTAGATGGCGTGTTAAGATAGCTTTTTGTATATACAGTAAAGTCAGAAGACTATTCCCTTATGATCATCATATTTTGAGATCAAGCCTGTGATACGCGTTTCCAATCTATCTTCACTAAAAAACCATTATTTTAGAAGGAAATACATGCACATGTACGCTTGTACATCTAACAAAATTCGATGGATTTTACTATAGATCTGTTAGACGATGTTATTTAGTAATAAAATTATATGGCAGTTCATATTTCATTTCCACTATATTCTATTGAGTTGATTTATTATATACATGTATGTGTTATGTATGGAACTTCGAAATGGAAAACAGCCGTTCTGGAGCTTTCTCCCCCTACCGCCGGGCAATCACTGCAAGCTTGTGGACTTGCAGTGATTGCCCGGCGCAGGGGTTTGGGACAGTTAAGTCAAGTTTGGGTTAGAACAAAATAAAATAGAAAATACAGAAAAAAAATGAAAAACCAAAAATCATTAAAAAAAACTTTTCTGCAGGCAAGGTTGGAATATCAAGCGAGAACCATGGCATTGTTTTATATATTACTATACATGTAGGTACCAGTGCAACTTCGTCTGCATGTAATCCTACATTTCATTTAATGTGATCAAACGTCAAACGTACAAAAGAATGCCAGTCATGGATCCAAAATTTGGATTACTTTGTTACATTCCTGAGTTTGATGCTTGATAAATGCTTTATTTATTCTACTGCGTTGCTTGTACATGCAAGCACCATTTCAAGGGTCTAATCCTAACGGTTTAGAAGACGTATTTACCCATCCCTCTGTTTAACCCCTTAGCGGAGGTAATACGAAAAAACATTTTGTTATCAAAGTTCTTGGAACCTAAGGTACATGTAAGCAAAATTTCAAGGTTGTAGCCCTAACGGTTTGGGCGATGTATTTACCCACCCATCTGTTTAACCCCTTTGCGGTGAAAATACGAAAAAGGTTTTTCCCCAAGGAAAGTACCTGCAAAATTTCACGGTTCTAGCCCTTACGGTTTGGGCTAGGCGTTGATTGTCTCTCAGTCAGTCAGCCACCTTGTCTTTTTATATACACTGTACATGTATATAGATTAAATTACTATACTTACATCATATACCCTTCAATATGGAAAATACATTGTTAACCCGTATTTTGGTTAGGTTATCATATATATGCTCACTCTACCTTAAGCAAAGTTGTCAGTCATAAAAGTCAGATAGCCAGACATAAAAGTACCTCAAAACATCAATATACATTTGAAAAGTCAGCCAAAGCAAGTGTATGCCCAACCTAAAATAACAATTTCGCAAATATAATATAGATTTTATTATGGACGAGTGAGCGACACATGCTATAGACCATTTTATTGTGTTTCACACCCGTTTCTGTTGATAGCAAGACATGACTAAAATATCTATGTCATTTTCAGAATGGTCAAGCCAGCGCACCTTCAGTTTGCAGTGAGCTGAAGAGCTTTTCTGGCAAATAAACTCTTTTATATGACATTAGGTTTGACAATAACCTGAGCACTGCACCGCGGGTTGCATATGGGAAAAGAAAAGCAATCAAGATTTCTATCGAAATAGTGGAAATGAAATCACGAAATTTCAAACTAGAGTACAGGTAAGGGCATGACGTCGATCCGATTTGATGGAAAAAATGGCAGTAAATGTATGAATATATTTCGTTGAATTGGCTCTATTCCACGCTACTTTGAAACCATTGGATTGTTTTGATGATGTTGAGTAAAAATTACATTCATATAACAGTTATTTTTACACAATGTATATAAAACGTTCTTGAATGAAAAAAGTAATTCAGAGGGATATAAGTACTAGTGTCCAAAAATATGTCATAAAATTACATTTAGCTGAACATAAAATAAAACTAAGTATGGAAACAGTTCGTGGATGATAAAGTTAAATACCATTTCTTGACAGTTATCCAAGATGTTCTCTTGGAAGCTTTACGAACGAATAAAAACGGATTCCCATTGAAAAGTAAAAGTTTTATTCAATTCCACATGTGGTCCGCTTCGCAGTAACAAGAAACAAATACCACACGTAGGTTCGAAAATGGAGTTTTGCCATTCCCATCATATTTTTTATACGTTATTTATCGATTTTCAGAGAATAAAGAAGGCAATTTAATATTGCGACAAAATGGCTTTAAAATATGCCACAACTCATTTCCAATTTCCAGACGTGGATTGCAGGATCTGCGCCAAAATCGTAAAAGAGTGCAAGCACCATAGCTACTTTATTTACAAATTTCCATGAGAAAGCTAAATTTAAAAGCTCATGCTGGATATTCCAGTGGGCGTATTCGTCGCATTTGACTATTGTGAAAATCCAATGTGTGGCATCGGTATTTCGTGAACATTGAACTCTCCGTGTGCAAATTTCCGCAGTTTTCCTGAGCATAAAACAGATAAGGCTTGACATATGCAAACGAATGTAATACTTATTTGCAGTATAATCTTGGGTCATGCGGGACCAAAGAAATGCTTTCCATTGAATCCACATGGCTAACGTCAGAAGATATTAAATTAATTTTTGAGAAGTGCATCTGGCTTTTGTGAGAGAAAAGAAAAACCACATTCAGGAAAATATCGGTACGAAATCTTATGAAAACACACATGGCACATAAAAAGAAAAGCTGTGCTGTGTTTAGAAAGAGCAAAATCAAAAAAAACTTTGGAACTTTGTCTAGAAATGAAACAAAATACAGTTTGAGAAACGATGCTATTATGCACACCTGGTATTCCTTTATGAAAATCATAAGATTATCTACACATTATGCTGATTTTTCGTGACGCTTTCAACAATATCACAAATATGTGTCTTAAAATATCGAGCGCAAAACTGAAATAAAAAGCACAAAAGTTTAATAAATAATCACCTGTATAAATAAATCGTGTCGCCGGCGAAATATACCATTTATGGAGATTATATTAAAATGAATTTATTTCTGGCTAAAAAAAATCAATGAAACATCCCACGGATTTAATTTGTAAACTTAAAGAGGAAAAAAATCAATACGAACTGAAACGAAAAACGTTTTAAGACCATTAAAGAATCTTGAAGGACTTTTTCAAATACCCATTTTTGACGATTCATATTTTCTAACAATCTCGATATTGCCCGAATAAAATATTAGAAATCAATATAAATGTCTGGGGCAAAGCGCAAAGGAGCGACCTCTTTCCAAAGTGCCACAAGTAGTGTACTTTAAGTTGCCTTCACTTTGAACCTTAAAAACGACGGCAGACATACACTCTAGGCGTGCATACCTCAACCAAGACTGAACTTCTCATATCATGCAAGTAAAGGCTTTTGCATCTTAGCAAACAATAGCCCTTAGCCTAACATTACTTTTCCCTCAACTATTTGAAAAAGCTTTTGTTCTCATAACCATTTACTTTGCGTTGTTATTCTTTCTCCGAGTATGAAATTGGCAGTAGACAATGGAAAAGTATGGAATTCGTCAGGTAATTCCACCTGATCCCGTAAAATTGGATGTAGTCAGCAAAATTCAACATCGAATGTTTATTTAACGGCTCTATATATCGTTCAATTTGAGCTGCTGGCCAGTGAGCAATCCCTGAATAATTTAACGTTCAATCTTGCCACACGTCTACTTTCATCACAAAGCACTAAAGTGAAATCCTTAACAGCTGGGATCCTTCATCAATGATTTCATCACCTTGGATGATTACTTCATTAAGCCTTGGCAAACGTTAACTCTGCTTATTTATTTAGATGGGTAGGCTATGTGACTGTGCTTTGCATATAATGTTTTATTAGAGTTGGACGATATCCAAGTGCATTAATTGAAGTTTTTATTTTTATTCAAAAAACACTCGTACCGCCATTTCACTTTAAACGACCAAATACTCTGTTTTTATAACATACATTACATGTACATTCAATTAACTGAACCATAAAGACTTAAAATAGCAACAAAATAAAATTAGATCAGATTGTAGTAACCTATTTCATGTCGTGTTGTAGACATGGAAGCCACATAAAAATAATTCTTAATTGTAATGTGAAATACCTTTGTTTCATTGGCCAAATAAGTGGCAAAATCACCTGCTTCACAGCTATACAGTTAGTTAAATTTAACTTTTCGGCCATGGCATGTTTAACATTTCATAAACTTAAACGTGCTACAATGTGGTCTTATATTTTCTCTTTAATTACGGCTGTCTTCCAATCAATTGCCTTTTAATGAAAAATCGCAATTTACCTATTGAAAATGTCATGCAGTTTTTACGAAGATGTAATTAGATTTCTTTGTGCCACAGGCCACCATTAAATTAATGATTGATTTTATGTCAGCGGGATGTGTGCTCAGGATCACATTGTAAAGATTGAATGAAAGCTGGAATTTCCAATCACTCGTAGCTTTTCCCTACAAATATACACGATGTACCAATTTAAGTTATATCTTTTGTATTAGTTTCCCCGCTTAGATGACATATGCACTAGAAATTAATCAGTGGAGCAGAAAAAGATGAACAATAGAAAATAATCAAACGTTAACCTCTGTAGCAACCAAAAACCTATGAGAATATACCAAATCGTCATACGGTCTAATCTTCTTATATTAAATTCGTTGTACAGACATCTATGTTGACGAGAATGCAATTTATTCTTCCAAGATTCTGATATAGATGAGGTTTGACATATTTATACAAATGGAAATCCTATTGCATTCGTATATAAACATCATTTAAATATGTTTTCCAGTTATATGTTGGATATATGCCATGCTGTACATGGCTGATATTTTTTGACATTTACATATCTAATAGTTTTGGAAAGGATTCTATGCTTGTATTTTACTTAGACATCCAAAATGGCTTTTTAATATGTTGCGCGATGTACCTTGATAAATACGAGTTAAATCATTCAACGTGACATATATCTTTTCTAAAATTATAGATTTCAATAAAATATACGTCAATCCTTTCCATTTGGAGGCAAAACAATTATAGGTCAGTAACTAACCAACAAGCCAACGTGAAAATGTAGAATTGATTTTAGTGTTCTATCTTGCATTCAACCGTGTACTGCAATTCAAATCATGTAATATAATGTTCATAAATATTTCTTTCAGCCTAAAATATTATGAATATGGCGAATTCATCTTCAATTCACCACGTCTTCAGAATTTTTACGCACAATTTTGACCTGCATCCTCGCTTCAATTTAATGACGGATTCCTTCGAAGATGGAGTACATAAAATGAGAATGGCCTGGTTTCAAAATGAGTTTCAGATGAGGCACAAACCCTTTCTACAATATGTTACTCAATATATAGTGGCTCTAGCGCCCATATATGAGCGACATTAAACAGCAAAGAAGGACGAGATAGTAGCTGTCTTGAGCAATATATTTAGCCGTTGTCAAGGAATCATTTGAAATTTGAAATTTGATATTTCGGATGAAAATCAGTTGGTTTTGAAAACGACAACACAACATGGCATTTCCAGTCTACGATCACCAAACTTATCCTATAGGATTTCTCAAACGTTTATTTAGGCAGGACAGATGGTCTTTATAATGGTTCCGTTAATGTCACCAGTAACATTTTGTTGCTTAAGGATAAGTTTAGTTGTTGATACAGGCGATATCTAACTAATTTGTACTCATTTTGTACAGCCTATTGCCTACTACACTTTACATTTGATATACACAGTAACGCTTGGGCTTTTCATCATTAGTATCTGGTAACGCCTCAAGGAAGATAAATGACCATCCAGTGCTAATATGACCATTAACAAGCTTGTGAATGGAAAAAGAGGGTTTAGGACAGTGTGCTAAAATCGGTGTAGATGTACCGTTGTACATGTTTCTATACATGTAAAGTTTGTGGGATGCAAAGTCGAAATTTGCGCACAAAGCATTAAACGTCTAAGAAAGGAATAAAGGCCATATTTGTTTAGCATGAAATTCATGTAAAATAGATATGTTAATTTATCACAAAGAAATGGATATTGTTAGAAAAGCTTATAGGACGACGATTCCTAGGAAAGCCGAGGAAAATAGCGGTAATGACAGTTATGACGATTTTCGTCAAGTAATCTTAACAACATCCTAACATGCAGATACCGCAATGGTTTAATTAATTCGGTGTTCAATTCAGTAAATCAATAGGCGAAACTGAGCAAACGTGTGTAGAAATAATGTTGAACAGCTTCCTTAAGCGCACTCTGTGTTTACAATATAGCAATTTCCAAAATACAAAGAACGCTGTTGTCATATGCAAAATACAAACATAATCAATTAGAATAACAAACGGAAAGCTATTTTAAGAAATATCAACCCACCACAATTGTTTCAGCTGAGATGTTCTGTAGAGCTGTTTATTATAAAGCTTCAAGATGATAAAGCTTCTCCGAAATAAACCTACGGTATGTGTTTCTAAATGTATTTGGATGGCAAAATAGCCAGCAACTCAAAATATTCGCTCTATATAATTCTTTGCTTATAGGGCGTGGTTGTACCAAGCCTTACCTTACATACAAAAATGTAAGCTACACATATGCCAAGCTTAAATCCATTAAAGAAGTTTATAACCTGGCAGGATATGTCATTCCCAGTTTTCCATTAATATCCACCCTCACAGATTCCATTGTAAAATGTTCCTGGAAAATGGTCTCGAACCATAAAAGGGCTTCATAATAGTCCATAAATAATCCATGGACTGTCAATTTCATGCCCTGTATTTTACGGAAATAACCCAGAGAAGTGGGCGAATATAATAAACGGTGATCTTTAACGCACGTTTCCAACTCGTTCCAACAAGCCAACTAGGGGCTTGTTTATTGAAAACAAAAGGAATATAAATAAAAGTTCCCTAATATTTCTCAAAAAGTTCGCTTATTTCATAGCAATTCAAAACATTCTCCATAATTGCTTGAAAATAAGAAACAATTTGATCTGCAATTCACACTACAGGCATCTAACGGCATTTTGGGTCTATGCTATACATTTACTTTGCAATTGCAAGTATACGAAAGATGTCAATTGAATTTTATATCAATGTAAGCTTATTATTTAATCACAAGTAGCTATCCTTATTGTACATGAAAACCAGCTTGGATGCGAAGATTTGGCTATGACGCTTGCATTTTTACATTCGCCTTGGGTATAGTATAAAACTTTACGAAGCATGAGTTACACCATAGGAAAGCTTTCAAACCAAATAGCCAATTTCACTTTATTGGAATCCAAATATTTCCTGGATAATTTCATCGCTTCTACCTCGCATATAAACATTAACCAGAACGAATTACATGCGAATACATTTCGCCGTCTTGCTTGAGTAGTTTACATACTCGTACTGTATATCACCTTCAGTTTACATAACTATAATATAACCCAACGTAAATGTTCCTTATGTTTGACCCCTGCAAGACACCCCCCCCCTGCAAAATGCGCGTTGATGAAAAATAAAATGGCACATAAAATTACAATAGTTATTACATCAATGATTTTTCCATATTTAAAAAAAACTGGTTTAGCTTATGAAGTGATCCAGAAATTCCAGATTTTCAACCACTCTGTTATACTCACTATGTTTGAAAGGAGGCTAACATCAACTACAGCTGTACATTTGGAGCTTTTGACGATCTTTAACGTACGCAATAACGCTGGAGGACCTTCGAATTTTTGCAGCCAATACCATAACCGAAATGTCGTAATTTAACATGATTCCTTGACAAAATGGCAAGGTCTGACTTTATAAAGAACATCGATGGCAGAAAGTGAAAGTAGATTTTAACCTCCATGGAAACATAGTGATTGTTACAACAGCAGCTCTTTTCCATATCATTTCTATAAGTCAGCCAGAACAAAAATGAAATAACTGCAATTTAAAACGTTATGCAAAGCATGCAGAAACAGTGCATTCTATAGGATAAGGGCAAGTTAATGAAAATATTCTAAATAAAAAATCTAGAATAGTTTTGCATATATTTTCAAATAATGCAACAAGCCGACAATTGGTGCGAGTAAGTTCAAATTCAAAACAGATGTATGAATCCGTTTTTTTATGAAACCATCCTCTGTATCTCTAGTAAATTCCCGTTTTCCGCCGCTCACCTCATTAGGGCCCAACACTCTTTCGTCGCGTTTGCAATTTTGTCGCATATTTTTAATACGCATATACTTTCCAAAGCGAGTTTTATCAAGTTGGCGGCCGTCATTAAACTTGAGGGAGCAGGCGAATGCTAAAAAATAATGTCAGCCCCTCGTATAACGAGACACGTACCGTAATATAGGGTGTGAAACGTGCATACATTACAATCATTGATTCGGGTATTCATTTAGCATGCAAGGTCTACTCTCGTGTTTGCAATCTAAAATCTCTGCTTTGCATAATAATGCAACTTTCGCTTTCCCATCGGGAATAATGGAGTGATTTTCCATAATACGACTCCAGGGAGCACTTAACCAAATAGATGCTTGAAATTTAGATTGTTACTTAAGGTTATATCCAATATTTAAGACGAAAATCAATGACACCCGTATACTTAAATTACGCCGAAAACCACAAACATGCTGGCGTAATTTACAACGAGTTTCGACGGCGCACTTTTTCAGGGCTTCTTATGGTTTTATGACACTCGCTTTTGGTGTATCAGCAAATTTTGTAAATGCCATTCAACGTTGACACTAAACTAAAATCATCCCTGTCTTCTGCAGAACGCTTTAGACTTCTCATAAATCATACATAAATAGTTAATTGCACGTTTGGAATTTTCTGTCAGCTGAAGAAAACCTAGCACAGACTTAACTCACGTCCATAAAAAAAACCTTTCACAAGCACTCGCATACTGTACATGTACATGAACTGTATGACATTTTGCCTGACCTAACATGCTAATTTTTTACAGTTTTTATTTCAAAATAACTTTGTCGATCCCAAACATATTTTAAAAGTCAGAGTAAAATGCATTAAGATATAATAATATACCTTTAAAAATTTATTTTTCCAAGTTTCTTAATGTTGAACTGTAAATTATACGATCAAAGTTATCCATTTTCGTGACTTACACGTGTGTCACAATAGTCACATTCGATAATAATGTCACCTGGCCAAATATTAAACCAGTAGAACAAGAACGATAATACCTAACACAATTCTTCATTCTACAATGATGACGATAATTATTTCGCAGAATGTGTACTACGTGTATTTCATCTTGCAAAATTACATAAGGTAGGAGGCCATGATAACTACTTAAGATGGAAATCCAAGAGTCATTTATGAGTTAATACAAAGATCATAGGATCATACGCATTACTGGAAACACAGCTAGCCAAAGACAAGCGATAGTAAGCAGCAAAATAATAAAAATGAATAATATTATGCTGAGCTTGTGACCATAAAAAATGTGAAATTGTGACAGGAGCTTAACGAGACTTTAAAAACACAGATGAAATCGTGAGTCAGTAGCTCAAAAAATGCAGACGGTGTTGCCTTAATGGCTTCGCTGAACTATCCAAGATAAAGCGCAATTTCATCATTTGCTTAAGTTTCACAACTCGTGATTTCATTTTTTTACTGACGCTTGGTCTTATCCAGTAAAGTTAATATCTGTGCAGCATATTTAAGTCAGTTTTCTCCCTAGGGAGTATTCTATAATACCCAGAGTATACATTTGGCTCGTGTTATATCCAACATTCCAAATCTGCATTTTTTGCAAGTTTCCCAATTATGTTTCCTTAGCAACATTTTTCGTTTTGATATCTCATCCGTATCACGTTTATCCACATGAGGCTCTCAGTTTGTCTACTTTTCTCCAACATATTAAATGATGTTTCGTCCAACTTATGTTAAGCTCAGTAGATGACATTTTTTTTGGTTTCTTCATTTATTGGAAAAAAAATTCTGCGTCTACTTATTTGACGACGTTTTTCACATAAGAAAAAACTACATTCCTTCAAGGCCTTATGAGTATAATTCAATAAATGACAGAACTGATGCTCATGATCTTTGATTGCTAGAAATGTGACAGGAATTGTTTTTGGCTTAAATCCATAATAAACCCACAATTCGCCTAAAGGAGAGATATTTACAGTATTATAATATATCATCGCCAATTGCAGAAGATATGCAGATATTACATGGCGTATTTGGTTAATAACATAATAAAGTCGAACAAAAATGAAAAACGATTAAAGTTAGTAAAAATGCCGAGCCCTGACTTTATACATGTACATAATCCACATCCTAATAATAACATCTACTCTTTGAAACTAAATGAACAACAGTTCGTAGCAAATGCAAGTGTTCTGTTGTTGAGAAATTGCATCTGGGATATCTTAAACGAGACACGCACTTGCAATTTAATTGTTCACTGGCAACACACTTACTGCTGTTATGCGAATCCATATGCTTGAAAACATTTGCACTAAAACAAATTATCTATTTCTGAAACCAACATCCTGTGTTTCATAAATATTTATGGCAATAAAGCTGCAGCATCAGTTTGGTATACGTTCGCCTTAATGCAATTACTGATTATATGATTGCTCATCTGAATATATCATTGTTCATCCGAATATATCCTTGCAAAAGTTCACCGACAAAACGTGAATAACAATCATCAAATATCCTTAAGGATGAGGTTGAAATGAATGTTGTAGCTAATTTCTCAACAAATCCGTAACGTATTACTAACAAATTAATGTACTCCGTGTCATTAAGTTTTTGTTTTTAAAGGGAAGAAGACGGTAATGCAATTTATAATGCAAATTAGAAAAGGTGCGCACAACAACATGCTGACTTAATCATACAAGTAAAATACATGTAAATACAGCGTACATATATATTCGGATTCATAAATAATAATAACTGATATGTTCATAATATTGTAAAAATCTATGTTATCAAATTTCCTATTTAGACATCTAGAAAAAACATTTCCAAATTGATCCAAACGTTATGTTATTAACAGGTAAATGTCATCTCTGGTATTATTCTTATCATGGTACATAGGCCTTACATAACTTGATAAAATCAGATGTAGGACATATGGAAATAACTTATGTGTTTATAAGCATCATGATTAAATTCCATTTATGATATTTATTTAATTGATGTAGAGTATATATGTGTTCTGCAAAATGCATTAACCTTAACCTTAACCTCTCGCTGTGTATAAAATACCCTTCCCGTTATCATAAGTCATAAGCTCATTTGGGGATATCTGAGAAACTTCTTTTAGAAATTGAGGATTTAAATGAAAACCATGTTGTACATTATCCATTGCGGAAAAATCCTCAGGCAATATCGACTACTGCAATCAAAAATCGCGAAAGATTAGCGTCTTGCCTCAGGCACAGAAACAAGTTTTCTGAAAACCAAAACTGATTTAACAAATTCGTTCCATCATTACATTTATCTTTGGGCACACAAATTTGGCGACATCAAATTTTATCAGCAAGCGAGTTAGAAATCAATAGGAATCCTCAGGCTTTGCATGTTATGCAATCTCCAGATAAATCACTCTCTTCCCTCAGAACAAAGAGTCATTTTCTATTCATAGCTGTAATACATGTACCTATCTGAAAACCAACGTCATATTGGATTCAAATTAAAAAACATGGATTAACAATGCACCTTGCTTAAGGCTTTCATTGCAAGAGTAACGAAATCGACATTTGATCTACAATAAACTATGCAGCAAAACTGGATCACAATCATACCCATGTAGGTCATAGTTGTAAAAACAAAAGGAATTACTTAATATACATTCACGTAAACAGATTTTATTTACATAACCTACACCATAATGAATATGCGTATATTTTGCCTAAATTAACTTCTTTAATCTTAGTAACAGAGCTTCAAGCAATAAACTTTATAGTTGGTTTTTATTAGAAAAACCTTTGCATTGATTGAGAAATGATTCACAGGCATGTAACGTATTTGCTCAGGCGTGTAATCTTGCTGGTTAACGTTTTAGAACCATGTGCATGCATTTTGTCTTTGTGAATACCCTATTAAGTTAATTCGTTTCATTGATCCTTAATGACAGTCGTTGGCCAAAAAGCACTGCTAGAGTGTACATATGGTTGCAGTTCAGCGAATGTATGGGGCCTCCATTACCACTAAGAGGAATTTAATGATTTGGACATCATACATTGGGAGAGACAGTTTTCAAGAACCATTTGATCACTCCTTGGATTCCGAATAATGGAAAAAACCGATATTCACCAAGCAGACAAATAAAAATACTCATTTCAAGGGTTTCACTAGATACTATTTAAAAACTCAGTCAGGCTTACTAATTACATCCCGCATACAGCGAAATAAACCAAATTAAGTCATACATCGGAAACGGTACCCAAATACGTGCACAATTACCAGAGAAGTTGAATTACTCTAGTTTCTAATAGCACCAATTTTGAAAAATAATGATTTTACCATCAAACTATACAATTGCAGAACCAACAACGAACAAGCTCGACTCTAAGTCTTGGCATGATGCATTTGACGATGAATTTCGAGTGTTGTGATAAAAGCATTTACCACAGCACCTATGAAGTGACTCATCCATTTTGCAGAAATAAAGAGCAAACGTTCATTGTTTGCAGTTAATAAATGTTTAATACAGTTTTGTTTATGATAAGCCTGGAGGTTATTTTCATCCTCATAATGTAATAAACATTTAGAAAAACATGAATTCAATGTGGATATTCAGTCACAGTCCAAACTTGATACTAAGTCCAAAAAAAAGTCAATAACAACCGCACTTTAATTAGCGTGCCCCTAACAATTTGCGTCTCAAAGCTGCATTTAGACATTAAAGCAATCTCCCTTTAAGCCTTGCATACAGTATATACATGTACATGTACCATGAAACGTATGCGAATAATAATCAATCTCTGCATGTCTTCGGGTATTCAACGAGTGCGTCGCCAAGCTCACTTGGATAGCTAATTTCAAAATGGCAAAGTCCTTTGTTTCCTGCGTGTTTTTCAAGCTCCATTGTAAACGGTTTATTCACAGGGAAAGTAATGACGTGCTCAGAAATTGCGAGTTCTTCAGAAGAATAATTAAAATCCCTTCCAAGCATCCTCTTCTACTGCTTTAATTGCAGATACGAAGAGCAAATGCTGCTCAGGAAATTACGTTTTTCACTCGAACTTTTCAGCTGCACTGGCCTGCACATCCAGTTAGGTTTATTTCCGCAACAAACTGCTTTCAAAGTAATGTTCAAATAACCACATAAAAACAAGTTACTGCCAGAAATTGACAAGCGATCAAGGACACTAACACCTGTCAAAATATAGGCAACCAATTTTATGTCATATAGACAAGCTAACATGTTGTAAACATCATGTCCAATGAAACGACCACGCTTCATACACTGTAAAATTAAATATGGTAATTAATAGTAAACTATGTCTGTATATGATGAATTTAAATAGGGATATATACACGTCGTCTCCAAATGTCAACCTTTTACATGAATGTAGCATGTAGTAATAGTCACTGTATATGCAGAAAGCGTACATGTATTTATTGCAAAATACCCTCCATAGATCTTTATTCGCAAGGTTTATAGCGCAAATGCGATTGATGACAAACGAGAAACCGCAGCATTCACAAATATTTGAACTTTGTTTCTATTTGCATAGCACCGCTATACTGTACAAGCTCTCTGTATGCGCTCATATTTGCGAGGTATTTTGAGTCATATTGCAATGGGAAATCCAGAATCACACTTTTTTCTATTAATACTCTCCCCAAAAACCAACATTAGCGATGAAACCACACCTTTTGCATGAATGTGCTAAGCAAACAGCGTAAAATTTGGTGCATTAAAGTGATACATATAGGTCATATAACCTGCAATAAACATATAATTACAATGCCGTTTAATTAGAGTAAATTGTTCATTTTAGCAAATGTTTGTGCACAATAGCAAACTTGATATAAAATTCTCGAGTTTGCCAAAGTGCAATGCCCCCATTTATTTGCCCTTGTTCATGGTTTTGTGATATTTATCCATGGAAACCCCACGCATGTGACACAAACGTGTCATAATAAAGCCATAGCCACCATTTCCCTTATGGAAACTTTTGTGTAAGAAGCGTAACATTTTAAACGCATGCGCGTTACATATTTTTAACCAATTAAATAGCACGTTTCAAAACGAAGCAAAACACTGATGAAACGAATTGACATTACCTGGGCAGCATTACAGAACTATGGTAATATTTTACAATGCCATATTTGATATGAAGAAAAGACATTTGTTTCAATTTTAGAGAAAAAATGTCGAAAAGACCTACACCGCACATCTCAATTTAATATTGACATATCTGCTGTTTCTCCATAAGGACAAACAATATCATATTGTAAAGATAGATGCTGTTGAATCATAGCTCAGACATTTAAAATACATAACAAAAACTCTCTTTCAAAGAGTATCAACCTAGTATAACACAACAGTCAATAAGGTGTTTAGAAAATCTAAGTAGATGGCATACGTTATACCGTTGATTTTCCTCATGCTCGTACGTGGCCGTTATCTCCACAGATTATTAATTCGCTATTCAACAAAATAGATTTTTTTGGCAAATAGATTGCCAAAATAAATTTAAAGACCATGGACCAACGCAGTAAAATTAATGTTCTTATTTAATATATTGGAACAGATTATCGACTTTTGTGGCACAGCAATTTTTTGTGAAGCCAACAGCATATAAACCTGGAGGAAACGTGCTGATTTTTATTGTCACCTTATCTCTCATGGTCAATAACTGCGGACGCACTTATTTATATTAAGTAGATTTCTATTATTACCAATAAAAGCAAGACAATATTCGCTTCGTGGAACTCTACTCGTATCCGTGGGTGTTATGGCATAATGCAGGATGCGTTTACCAGCGCTTGTTTTATACTCTAGGTTGCTATAGAAGAGGGGGTCTGTCTAGGTCTGCGTTTTATGTGGAACGATGGTAGGAAACAAGTCTTCGATGGTGTAACCATGCAATTTCTTCATAAAATCTGTGGATAAATCCATGCCATCAAACGGCTGGGTGTCTAACTGGAGGATTAGAAGCTCCTCGATGCCCAGAAGTGGGAGATTAGACTTTCGTTGATTATACTATTGAACGTTATCAAACCATCTAAACAGAGTAATTGGGCAGACGATTCAACACGTTTATTGCATGGGAGCAATGCGAAATACGATCAGGGTGCACAGACCAATGCAGATGGGAGAGTGCACCTTATTTGCGGAGAGTTACAGAGTAATAATCTACTACATGACAATATATAGGAAAAACATTACATTAAAATCTACTTAAAAATGTGCAAGACCAGAACGACACCTGCACGTCTTAGCTGTCGAAACGATATTCTGTCATTTCTTATTATATATTCATTTATTGTGTTTATTGGCTTTCTTCGGGGTTTATTTCAGTATTCTAACGTGCGTTTTTTTGGGTTTGCCTAATCTAACTAGCCTAAACTAATGTAAAACGTAATTGGCTACCCAAAATAGGGGCAATCACTACCAGCCGACGTGCCGTTAAGATAAGTCCACTACATCTAAGCGAGCATCAGCATGATAATTCCCATAGCAGTCAAATATATTCATGAAAACGCATTAATGCAATTTCTTTAGAGCAAGGTATTAAAAGTACACTGCTTTCGCATACTTCAGACTGCTGATTTTTTTTTTAAATTGCTGATGCGCCCATTTTTTCTTTGTTTTTGAATGCCTGAACAAAACTAAGCCTGACTTGAGTAATGAAAAACATGGAACGATAAGTGGAAGTGCAACCCATTTCGCCTGACACATTTTCATAGGAAAAAAACGTATTTCCACGAAAATAATTTGGGGATTGAGTTTTGTGCAGGTAACTTCGTTTCAAAGTTCAAACCGATATGACGTAATACACGAACTCAGCCCTTGGCATTTTCGACCGCAAATTGTTATAGGGCGTCGCCGACTTCAAAGTGAGGTCTGCCGGGCTCGAAGAACTCCCCGTGGCAAATACACTACAAATTCAATCCGGGTCGCGAGTCACGGATACAAAATTCATAAATCCATCGATTGCAATCGAGAAATTATTCGGCGTGCGCTGGAGAGCGAAACACCCCCAGAATTGGTCTCTAAACTCGAAAAGCGTTTTCGACTTTAACAAAAGGGCAAATAGATTAAGCCACAATGGGTTCTGGAAGAGTTCGTTTAAAGAGCAACGTGTGTTGAATGCACACACTGCGGGCCCAACAGCTATTCCCCCCAGGCAGTTGATGGACATTTTCGGCAATAATCGATTCGGTTTTACCGCTGGAAATTCTGACGCCATTATTCCCAATCAAGTAATTGTTGTCGGTGCGAATCTATATTCAATCAGCCCTCTCGGTGCCGGCGAAGAAAAGAACCGAAGAAAGAAAGGAGAAAAAAGTGAGTTGCATGTCTTCAACCCATTCACAGCAAGTCCGTCTTCTGAAACACTTCGAAGTCTCACATTGAGAGAGGCGGCAATTTATTGCCGTTCCAGCCTACAAATTGGGAACGACATAAGGAGCGAAACTGGCTAAAAGCATTGCTTTGGTTTTAGGCGCTGATTGGACGAAATGGCACGACTATGCACGGAATACTTCTATTCAATCAAATGCATGTTATAGTGCTCGCGACGCGGAATTAAGTCGGCAACTAAAAATCCTCCTCGCAATTATGGCCCAGATTTGCCCGGATTATTCGGTCACATTGCTTATAAGTGAGTCGGGACTCGTGCCTTATGGACGTGGCATTTGCAGATACAGAAGGCGATGTGTTTTCCTACAACTAACTCTTACAGGAGCACGGACTAGCAATATGGCATTTCCGGGTCGACCGAAACATATAGTAGGAGCGTTTGTGACACTTGGTTAAACGAGAGGTGGTAAACTGACATGCAATAATGCGAGACATATTACATGCTGTATAGACTCATCATTTAAGACCTTATGCATCGTCATATCCATCAGCGTACACGGGAAATAAAGTCGCAGCAACCCACATATGGCATACATTGTGAGCAGCTTGAGAAAGCTTTTGAATGATGTTCAAAGTACACTTATATGATTTCAACGCAATAACCGTAGTAGCATGTGTGTCAAATCTGCAAACTCGAGAACGTTATCATGGCATAAATGAAAACTTTAGAATGTAATACTCCCATAACAAGCGCAAGATGCCATATATGAGAAACGCTACGTTTGATAGATTCTTCAATATAAATTACGATTTGCATTATTGAGAACGTGAAAGATACACTACATACATGTATGGAGTAGTTTGTAAAAATTAGAAAAATTATAAAAGTATATGCTTAAATCGAGCCTGTATGAGCCAGTATTAGGAGGGTAAATTTACGATTTGTGAGGGTAATAATGACTTTACTGAAATTGCTTTTGAAGTTCTCTTAAACATACAATGTATATTTACACATTTTTTGTGTACAGAAGACTGCACTTCATATGAGCCACAAACGCGCCTATCCCCCATGGTGTGAACATGCAGAGCACTGTTTGCAGATGCAGGGAATGTTTGCTTAAAATGTTAATATGAAAAAAGCTGCGAAAAGGGGCGCCATATAATCACACTTCAACTGATGCAGCCTGAAATTTACGTAGTAAATGAAATTCGAAAATGTGCATAGCACTGCGAATAGGATTTGCAGCCAGATACATTATACTGCATACAGCGTAGATGACAAGGTGTAAAACTACAGTATACGTACATGTATAATCAAACACGATTGATTATGTGAAACAATATTGTACCCAGTCATTGGGAACATTCTCATGAAGTTCAAATGAACGAACATTTTCACAATGTTTTCAGTTACAATGTTTATATAAATACATCTTAGATTTCTTAGTTTAAGGTACATGTATCTTAGCATTTCGTATATCAAATTGGAGTTCCATAATCCTGCAACGTATACACATGCATGGATATGAGACAGTCACGACTCTATTAGTTTCAGTGTACAATCCAGTTGGGCATGTTGACAGCTGCATTTTTTAGCACCGGGCAAAATGATACTAGCTAAGCTACGTTCTGAAGCTTATGTGCTTGTGTTATGCTGTAAACTTGTCATAATGATCCTGGCTTCATTGTATCCATCTGAAATACTGCACTAGGGTTGCGTGTCGAGGATCATTGCATGCAAGCGTATTGGATTGCCTTTATTCGCGACTGTGATTGTCTGAGCTTGACACAAACATTAAATTAATATACGAAGGCGCTTGTTACGTTACTTCGCAAAAAAGTCAAACATTCGTCTTGATGCTCAGCAAACGTCTCGTACGTGATTAAAATGCTGCAGCCTCATC
This sequence comes from Cylindroiulus punctatus, assembly GCA_034695085.1. Taxonomy (NCBI): domain Eukaryota; kingdom Metazoa; phylum Arthropoda; class Diplopoda; order Julida; family Julidae; genus Cylindroiulus; species Cylindroiulus punctatus. Next base: position 51,828 of record JAQFYZ010000053.1, read on the forward strand.
AAATTATGTAACAAAAGCTAAAAATGTGACGCAAGAATAGGAAAATCCCATCCCAATATTTTCGGATGGTGAACTACATACATCTAAAACAATTATTAGCATGCCTTTGTGCACGCCCTGATAAATGGATTAATCCTTCCTGTAACTTCTGCAGAAATTATAAGTCTACTGGACTTAGTCAAGCAACTTGATTAACAGGCCACCAACTGACACGCAATCAAATTACACAGGAAGCCTTGATATATACGACCATACCAAGAAAAGCGCTCGCGAACGTAATAATTTAAACCTTTTATGATACAACTATGTCCAATTTTTTCGTTTGTCAGAAATTGTCTTTCGTAATTACCAGCGAGTAAAGCCAGACATAAAACCCTTTTTTGTTAAACCATTCATTCTCTCGCTTTATCTACTGCAACGGCATACATCAACGAATTTTAGTTACTCTAAAGGGAAATGCTTCTGAAATAGTTTCAAGAAATGCAAACCTCAAAGATCTTCTTGGAAATCTATAACTCATCTTTACCTTTCCGAAAGACCAAAAAGATAATTCTGCATGCAGGCAACAAACGGTGAATTCGAAGAAATTTTAATATAGGTTCTATTGAAACTATACATGTGCTTTACAAATCTAATCGAAGAAACACACGTATAAGGGATATTCAAATTCGAAGTGAACATTGCCATTTGGTATGCACTGAATACTTTCTTTTCTAAAGAAATTGAGAAAGGACGGCTATTATAGTATGTAAATACTCAACGAAACTCTGCTTGAAAACGAAAGAGCGTAAATAAATATCACGGCAAAAAGTCACTAGTTATTGCCCCAATTAATGGCCAACATTAGCAGTAAAGCGTGCCTGGATGGCGTAACGGAGCGAAAACATTCAACAGAAATTTTCATTTTGTCATGCTGGAAATAAACATCTTTCAAACTTTTACGAGAAAATCTTACTCAAAGTTTTGTGACAAGGTACATGTACATGTAATCATTAATATGATACCGGAAATTATGCGTTTGCCTAAGTTAAAAAGAATAAAGTGAATGAAAAATGCAGAAAATCTCACGAGCCCCCAACATTGCTGTATATCAACATTAAGTTAAATACACTGTAGGAGTTAATTAATCATACATCCACCTATTTTCGAAATTGCTCGTTTAATTTGTTTGGTAAACAACCCACTGCGCGTTTGATTTATATTGCAATTCGTGCATGCACTCATTTATATTAATCGTAAACAGCGGCAGTTCATTAAGCACACATACCGGTACACATGTATATCTATTTTCAAAACAGAACTTTCAATCTATGTTTTGCAAACAACCCCGAGGTCTGATTAATTTGCTGCGCTGGCAAACAACTTAGATTTTAACTTCATGTTTATACCAACATGGCTTCGACTCGGCATACAATTTGTGTGAAACCTCAAAATACAGACGGCCTTTTGAAACCGCACCAGCAAACGCGTTTACCCACTTCATGGACGTTGAGTATAATTAGTAACCAGCGTTTCGCAAATTGATGCCCCAATTTGCATGGACAACAAATGTCAACTTAGTGTAACGACAATGCTGCACAAATTTAAAGGGACATTATTTGTAAAATGCATTAGGGAAAAGCCATATCTCACTGAAAGTGTGCGTGGTTTCAATGCATTTCCGAGAACTTTTATCAACATTTTACCAGTCATATTAACTTGAATAAATCAATTTGTGTTGCTGTTGAGTGTGCTTTGCGCTATAATACAGGCGTTGCACGTTTTACAGATTAGTAAACAGGACAAGTCTTTTAAATATACATGTAGATAAGAAATTTTGCCTACATGTATACTATATATGTCACCAAAGAAAAACCATTTTTTTATTTCAAGTCTGCTATGTGCTCAGTATAGAGAATTAGATTTACATTATCGCTTGCAGTGATTGTCTGGCGGTTAGGGGTATCATAGTAGGTATGATGCATATAGTCGAAAAGTTATAATTCTTATAACTTGCATCTGAACGAATAACATTTGTTATAAAAATGGAGAAAATGTTCAAACGCTTTCATTAATTGCATCAGGCATGACTTCTTTCACAAAATGTGCGCTAGTCTCTTAATGTGTTAATAAACCAATGAAACGCGGGCATTACACGAACTTAATTTGAGAAAGTCCGTTCTTAATCCGAGTATTTTCCTAGGCAACAGTCGAAATCCGTGTATGTCGCTGGGGACCCCTACGCCAGAGAAAACGGCGGCAACAGCAAGCGCAAAACTATTTCAACAGACTGTAACATGGTTACCATAATATCCCAAAACGTATCTCAGGTCTAAACATTGTTGAAATGTTGTCGCCATAGCAACCTGGACCCTTACAGAGAGCAAAGAAGGATAATGTAGGATGGCAGGATGACGTCCAACCGAGCGTCAAGTCATGTTTACGATCGTACGCTGTGCCCACATTTCCTAAGTTTATTAAATTTTAGGGCTCATTTCAATTATTTACGGGAATGACATGGTCAAGAGTATGACATGGCCCTTTGACAAGCTTATGAACGAAAAGGATGGTCAGGTCACTTGCATAACGCATATTTGCCTATCTCGCGTCTTTACACATCTGTAGAAGAATTTGTTCGACATTTCAAGTATCTCATTTGCTATTATATATTTTTTTTTTAAAAAACAAGGTGCATAATCCACAGTGATCAATGTTGTAAGTACTACACTAATAAGAAAAATAGACATCGAAATATGCTAAAAAAGAAAAAATGATGGAAAGTGAGATTATTTCATGTGTTTGGCTCACAGGAACTAAGGAAGTAACTACATGGTGTGTACATACGAAAACCAAATATAAAATAAGTGTTAAGCGACATTTTGAAAAAGAGCAAGAAAATCTCTTTTAATGTAATTCTATTTTCGGATTTTCTTAATTTTACGCCCTATACGAAATGACCACATATTACGTATGTTTTTGAGTATACTTGTCTAGTATACATTGTACAAGAATGCTACCCAAATACGAGCTGTCGAAATTTACATTTTATTTTCGGTTTGCCCCTATACATGGGCAAACACTGCTAACCTAAAAACCGTTGGGGAAAAAATCTCTACCTCATAGGCTCCTTTTTAACTTTTGAAATTCCGCTTAACACCGTAATTGACTTTGCATAATTTCAACCATAAAACACATTGAGCACTTCCCTGCATACGCAATTAGATTTTCGATTTTAGCGGTTATAGCGAAGCTGTTGGTTCTCGCTGTAAACCAAATACGTGAAAGAAAAACATACGGAGTTCCTCAATCTTGTTCCAAAACTAACGGTTTTTAAAAAAAAAAATAGATAACATAATTGCTGTAACGAGTGTTGCAACGTATGATCACCCTGTATTACAGCCACGATGTATGTGAATCAAAGGCAAAATGGTATCTCTAGTCTATACGATGCACTTTCAGATGATATTCCATCGCATTTTGGGCATACATTTAGAGAATGGACTCCAAACATTGCTTTTTCATTCCTTTAGGAGTTTTACAAGAATCTTTGCAGGTATTTCCTACAAGAGCACAAGGAACGTCCATAAACCACCGAGAGTTATTATTTGTTTAACAGGTACAGGAGCCCCGGATTTATTGCAATTTCGTAGATAAAGGTAGCGAAGATTAAATAACCGTCCCAGCTCGCCCTAAACACAAATTTATAGCGTCTTTGAAAATTAAGAGCCATTAATCACGACGATCCTGCCTTTTACGCATCTCTTATCCCAGGATGCCGAGTCAGATAGAGAAGTGGCCATTTCACGTGTCGATAAAACGCATTAAGCAAGTAAATGTTTTTATTATGGGTGTTCTTCCTGGGCTCCAGTGTCATTTTCTTGCCAACCAGTCCAGGTAATAAAACGGAATGGTAGTAAGAGTGACCAGCGAGAGAATTGCTTCCATCCACCTCAGAAAGGCCGTCCTTTTTTTGCCGAAATAAAAGAGGGGTTTATTAGCCCATCAATAATCATCAATTTTATATGCATTTAATGCCCCATTACGGAAATAGGATGCAGCGGGTTTATCAGCGGCTGCCTTTGCTTGATTTCCTTAAAGGGAGATTAAGGTCCATCAGCTGCCTGGAGAAAATGCGTTGCCGTACTGCACTAGTGCCGATGGGCGGTACCAACATGTCTGCACTCCAGTGTTATGCAAGCAGCGATTGCATCAGGCAAGACCGAGTAGATTTTCGCATTTTCCTAAAATTTTAGCCGCTAAGCATCGAACCATGGCATCCTAGGAGGCACCTTAAAAGTGCAGATAAAATGTTGCCTTCAGAAAAGAAAGTATAAAAAAAACTGAACTGACGATGGGGCCAGATTTTTCTATCAAAACTCACACAATTCTATCATCTCTTGAAGATGTCTCCCCGCAGCGTCTTACCTAGCCACAGGGTTAGCTCACGCATGCTAACGAAATGGTAACTCAAGTTTCGCGTTAACAAAAAAATAATATACACATAGTGCACGTATATAACAGCTTACTGCATATCTCGGTCGATGATTTTACAATTGGTATAATATCGGCTTGCCCAAATTATAGTTGTGCTTCATAAGAATTTTCACCAGCAGTGCATATTCGTTTCAAACACATCACTAAAGCATTTAAAACCGTATGAGTCATCTGCAAAATTCATTTCATTGAATTTATTGAAGCCAAAACATCCATGTTTGAAAGCGTGATGTATTCCAACATATAATTTGAAAGCATCATTTAAATGGCAAAGTGTCACGCTATATCTGCACTGGCTATCTAGTGTTTGTTTTTCAATGTGCTATCATCGTGGAAAATCAACCACGTAATCAGACTGGCACTGTTCCTGAAGCGACAAGGGATCTACAGGACAACTGGTCATGGATTTCACAAGTCACGACAATAAACCAACATCAAGAAATAACCCTTACATGGTATAGCAATGCAGAAATATGCCACATCCTCCCAGCATTTCTCCGCAGATTGCTAGCTCGTTGGCCCGAAATCAAACTATAATTAAATTATAGAAAAGGCAACAGGCCCCTTCCTAGACCATGTCAGACAATTTTCTACGGTCCTCTGCTTCTTGTGCAAGGCTTACGACATTTATAGGGGTATTATTAACACAAAGGGCAAAATCCCTGGCTCTAACTAAATGTAAATTGTCCATGGCGTTCATTAGCATTTGTATAACAATATAACGAGCATTTTAAATGCGTAATTAAATACGGTCGTCTTCAGTTGCCCTACTTGCAGCGGCTTTTTAATTGCAATTAGGAGCGCAATTATTTCCAGTACATTTACATATCACGAGATCGAAATGAAATGCTGGAAAGTTTTCAGTTGCCAATTACACCATCAAGAGCTTGTTTAAGCTTGAAATTGCAAGAGCAGCCTTGTTTGCCTTTGTGTGAGCATCTCGACAAACGTTCCCAAAAACGTTTTTTCTGAGATTTTTTTGCTCAGGCACTTGCTAGAATAAATGAAATCCGAAATTATTTTAAGCTGAGGAAACAAACCGAAATGCGCGAATTAACATTCCGCTCGTCTTCATCCGCGTGGGGCTTAACGTGGCACCATTAAAGCTTTTTTCTGACTTTCTGTTCGTGGTAGATATATTTTTTGATCTCCCCATGCATTTACGATCACATTTGCAACGGCTCGCAATTTTTTGATGCTGTCACCTGTTTAAGATTCAAATACGAAACTTTTGTCATAAACAAGCTGGAATGAGATTTCGGTTATTGCCATCGTGCATTACAAGTAGTTTCCAGCCATAAAATTTGTTCATTTGAGTCCTCGCGTCTACTCGACATTTGCTTTGGCAGAATCCAAATGTGAAACTGAAATTTCATCATCGAAATACTGGGCCTTTGGCGCGGCGAAGATGCTAACACTTGAAAAGATCATAATTGGATTGAAATCTAAGAAGTAATTTGATGCAGGACCATATGCGAAACTGCAGTGCGTGCCAGATAAAAATTTTAAATTTGAGTTGAGTGTATCCCGAATTTATATTCATGATGGCATGGTAACGGACGGTATCTTAGCGGCCATATTGGTTTTGAAATACCTTATGACAAGGTCGAATCATCAGACAACAACTCCATTAGCTGTAAAACCAAATTTTTTAGGTTTGAATGAAATGACAAGGCATCCAAATCCAATTACATTTGCTTTACTTATCTCTTCGACTAATTGTGTGACTAATTGTTATTCCTCTCCATGTTAATTGAGTCTCGTTTTATTCATTAATCTCCGTATGAATTTAGTCTATCTTAATTCAAGATAATCCAACCAAGGCTCGAAATATGAATGCGACATAATAGCTCTCTTTAATAATCGGTGATCATTTAGTAGATATTCAGACAAGAATACATTAAGGACCTTAAAGTGCTCAAACAAATTAGAAGATAAACTACGTCAAGCAACCAATTAAGCAACAATCCGTGTATGCAATTTTTATTCCAATCTCACCACCAAATAAATCTGCACAATTTTTAGACTTGTGCTGCCACGATGGATGCACTTGTCAAAGATTCTCATCAAATTTTCAAAGAAACAGCTTTCTTATCAATTGATTAGGTTTCGTTGAAATCATCTTCAAAAAATTGGGAAATATAATGTTACGGGACGTAGTAAAGCTGTAATACAGAACATTGGTTATCCATCACGCAAATGTCAACAACCTCATTATTTCAAAGAAGCCGTCCTATGAATCTCAGATTGAGTCCACTGAACAAATCCTGCAAATCCTGCTGGAGAGCAAACGCTGATAGCAGTATTTTAACGCAAATACATGTACATGTAATATTATCGGCAGTAATAAACCCTAACATCGTTACCATGGTTATCACTTCAAAATTCAAAGCCATCACAGTTTGAAGAAAAACCCATAGTCCAATAACCAGCAAAATGTGCTCTTGGATCCCTGAAAGTGGGCAACCACTGGCAACAGCATTTTGGCGCAAAAAAGAATTTTTACATAAATCGGCAATTCAGATCAGCCTTTCTGGTTGCAAACGATTCCGGCCAACGTTTGCTCCAATAACACCAACGCGAGTGTAACTTACGACCACGACGGGGGCAGCAGGTTTAAACCCTGGAAAGGGTTCTGGTGTGTCATGAATGATGCAAAATGGCAGAGCAGATATTCATTAAGTAGCAGTGAGCAGGTAGCCGAAATGCACGACGGTGACATTGGCAGATGTCATTCGAGACGAATATGCAGAGTTCAGCCGGGGTCGCTGCAGGCAATTCCAAATCTTCCACTTTTGCCACGTATTTCAGTTGTGCCACAACGCCCAGGTGGAAGCCGCGAAAGTGAGCGATACATCAGCGGCCAAACAATGAAATGTCGTTGATCAACGCTCGATGTCGCCTGTCTATTGCGCCCACTGAAAAATGGGCATTTGCACAAAAAGCGATATACAATGCGCGAGACGGATGAACATGCACGCCTATCTAGGCACAAAAGTTGCCAGCCCAGAAATGTGGAGAACAACACGCACATTTACATTGCCAGAAAGTGGCTTTCTAGGCCACCAAACTATTGTTCAATTTGTACGGGGTAGCTAGCAGGCAGGGCGGATTCAATTTTTAATGAATGAACAGCAGTAAATCTTCTCGTCGAAAACTATAAGCCAGTGACATTTTCAAATATCTTAATCCATGTAGAGATTTGAGCAATTCTGTTATTCAAAAAAATAATTTATTTCAGAGCTGTGCTACAATATCATTGGAGAATGTTGCCTCCTCCTAGTCAAATACAGTTGAACTACAATATATCTTGTAGTTCAGCTCAAAAATATGACAGTTAACGCTTTCAAATTATCCAGAAGCACGTCTAAGAGATATCGTTTCCTGGAGGTTACACTGAATTTGGCAATTTCAATTATCAATGCTATCAGTTTGATGCAGGCTTGGATCAGCTGAGTATAAAAAGTATATGGAAACGCAACGCCGATTATGTTTATTGTTTTTAATGCCAAAACAAACATTTTGTTTATATTGGTGCTGACCAAAACCATTTTGTTTATATTAATGCTGACCAAAAACATTTTGTTATATTCATGCTGACGAAAATTATTTGTTTTCAATAACATGCATCCAAACACGCAATGTGTGTGGATATCAGCATGTGATTTTACTATACATGTACTGAAGTTGCGATTATCTTTGGTCCCAACTTCTGTGGAAGTCCTGCATGGGTGCAACGTAAGTATCTGAGTAAGAAACAAACCGGCCACGATCGTCTTCATTACTACATTAACCTATACAAATATACCAATCAATATACAACTAATCTGGCCATACGGGATGCTTACTTTCGTGTCATATTATATTGCTTGCTTGCTTATGTGAGTGAGGATATGCAAGTAGATCCAACTCAACGCATTATTGCAAAAACTGGACTTACAATCAGCGCACTTGACTTTTGATAATATGCGCACATTTGAAATAGGACATAATCTCGAGTATATTCGAATTTGCTATGCACTTTTCAAGGAAGAGTGTGCTGTGGGTGCTGTGGCCTGATCGGATCAAAGTTGTCCAATTGGCCTGCTCGTTGACGTTGTCCACATTGGATAATACACTCCCTTGGTAGCAGACACGTCAATAATGCAGCACAAAACAGCATCATTTATCACTATTTGCAGGCAAGTTGGGTTAAAAGCGTGCGAATGTTGCAGCTTTAAAAGCAACAATCATGCCAGGCTCCCAGAAAAACAATTTTAAAATGATTGGCAAGCACGGTATGTTTACATTGACCCGCATCTGGTGTCTAACAAGAGCAAAAGATTACTTTCAAATAACTTCGTAATCGACGCATAAACACGGCAAATGACACTGACTTCAATAAAAATGCAATTTTCAAAACGTATTTTACACCCCAAACGTAAGTTGAAATTGCTGTAATTGCCTGGATTCAGAATATGCAAAACTCGTCTGGCTTTAAGTTAGCAAACATTTTTGATTTTCGTGGACAGCTTGATGTATTTCCAACGCTATCATTGAAATCAAAGAAGCCATGTATATGGAGAAGTTAGTACAAAAGAATGTCTGCAAGGAATTTGTCTGGCAACACATTTAGATCGTGGTATAGTCTTAATTTCTAAATTGAAGGCAATACCAATATTGCCAACGTCGTGCCTACCAACCTTGTTTACGTACATGTATGATATAATCAATGTTATACACTTAAGGTATACGTTAAAATTGGCGTACATTCACAATGCCCTATTTATTGGGTAATTTTTGATTTCTAAACTTAAGTACTTTTCTCCACGCAATGTTCTAGTTCATACGAAATATCCCTTGCGAGGCTAAGCATAATCCAAATTACCCATCAGAGCTAGAAGAAATGTTTTCGTCCGAGCAATTCAATGCGTAGAAACAACAAAGGTTTCTCATTTTAACACAAAATGCGTTGCAATCCCATTACCCAGTAAGGTTTCTCAATTGTGAAAATGGCAGAGATGTTGCACTAATGTACCTCCCCAGCTGCACAGTCTCTTTGTTTAATGTCACAGGCATGTCTATTCATTATGCAGCATACTTAGTGACGAGAGCATGGTGGTAGATAAATCAATGCGCATTTGCTAACCACTATGATATTTGTTTAATCAGGAATTACATCTCAACCAAACTATGTGGATAGTGCCATATAGCGTGACAGCTGCACATTTTTAATTTAAAACTTGGGAGATTTGTTAACAGCATTTTATGTTTCTGTCCCACTATACATGCACTGTATATCCATACGTTGGAAAAATTAAGGCCATACATATTATCGACAATTATATAATGCGCCTGGGGAAACATCTATAACATATGAAATTTGAGTTAAAATAAAATGTAACGAAATCACCGAATTTAACTAAATGTTTTTCTAATTTATCAACTTTCGGCAGCTTTTTAAATATTGCATACATGCAAGTAAATTTCAACGCAAATTGTCTATTTTCTTTAAAAAAAAAACCTCAAATATAAGTTATAAAGGCATATAAACACATAAAGGCAGTTCGCTTAACGATGTTAAATTCATCAATTTATAAACACTGCTCGTGTATATTTTAAATCATTTTCGTTCCTTTTTTTTCTGCAAATTAAGCAGTGGTTGAAGTGCATGCCATGTATAATGCAAGTACTTTTACTACATTGCAGCATTTAAAAAATGCTCGATATAATGTGTAATTATTCAGATTTTATGTGGAAAATTTCTTTTTTTTTATAAAAGCATTCCACAAAGCTCACGCGCTTTATCCCTGTGAGCACCACATAAAAATCGCATTAACAAGACCTACTTAAATTAGACCATCAGCCACATCACGATTATTATCATAACAATTTTATTAGCAATTTCTATGCATTTTATGCGCCGCCTTTAATGCACCTCATAATTATTCTCCCACCAAAGAACGCCATTTATTTCGCTCATTATTAGAATGGCTATCATTTGCATTTTTTTAAATAATGACGTGTCATTTCTACATCTTGATGCCACTTTTTCGTGATTTATGCACGCATAATTGGCCTATGCTAATGCGTCGATCTTTAAGAAACATTGTGTTCATCGTTTGAATATCTTATCTGCTTAAAACGTTGAATTTATGCATTGAATTTAAATATACAGTAGCGAACCTCGATGCTTTCATAATAAAGGTCCCAGTAGTTATTAACACAAATGTCTGTAGGGTTTCAGCAGCAGAAATACCTTACTGGAAGCCCACATTGATTAAACTCTTACAAGCTCATTTAATTAAAAGTGAAATTGCGGAGATCGTAATACTGTAACAAACAAAAACTAAATAATATTGTTATACACTAAGAGCGACTATTCCTGAATTGACACAAATAGATGTATTGCATATCATGAATTTTCTGCAAATAGTTATTGCTGAATTTATAACCAAGTTCAATGAATTCTAGTTTGAAAAGCCGCTTTGCAAGCATACGAACGTATACCATTTGTTTAACAAAACTAAATAAACAATCCAGTTTTTAAAAAAGTAAACGTGTAATAATAAAAAAACTACAACACGTGTATCTTAAAAATAACAGAAAATAACGTTATACTTCTTCAGCTATTTATGAATACCACACCTGTATTCTAATTAAATCAAAATGCTTATTGTAGGTTAAATTTCACAGTTAGTACTTACTGACTTTAAATCAAACTGCTTTTGGGAAGACTTGTACATGTATGTAAATGACCATTGTTTTCATGAAACACATCCGGGTCAGTTGAGAAATATATCAACATGGTACCGAAGTTGACAATCTAACTTTTAGTTCTTTAATCAGTATGCATGAGCATGCATATGTCCTTCAAACAGCTTGTAATGTTTATCCTCTGCATTCTGCGTTTAATATTAATGTCCGAATCTGCAGATGATGCGCCCATGTCGGTATAAAAATAATATTAATATGCAGAAAATGACTATATAATTCCATAACCTTTTCAGAAACCAAGCTGTACGTAAATGCGCGACAATAAATTCTCCACCCATGTTCGTTTTATAGGCGTAAGTGATTATTATGGTAACCATAAATCAGGAATATAGCATCAGATATTAATGATATAAAATGGCCCATATTAATAGCGCATTCACGCACACATTTTCAGGCTAAATTAAAAGGGCACTCACGATAAACGAGCATGAAAACATCTCTGCGAACAATTTTATTCGCACTTGTTATGGCCATGGTTAAAATAAGGCATATCAAATGCTTATAAATAATAAGCATGCACATGCTTCACGTTTCAGATTGGATACCCCTTTTCTATAAGCTGTCATGATTTGTGACAATTTAGACGTTGAAACGTACTTTGCTTTCTGACGAAGTACGTTCAATGTACCTTGTCATACGAGTCCAACTGAGTTGTGTGTACGGTATCAATTTTAAACCCTAGGTACGAAATTCATTTTAAGGAAATATGAAACGCTTGTTGATGAAAAAGTTTGAACTAAACTTTCCAAGATATTACGGTTTGACGTGAAGGCCATGTTTCTATCATTTCTTCAACGAGAAATATCACAAACACCAAATCTTCATCAACGTAGACATATTTTCTGTAAAAGTGTCATTGAGAAATACAACTTAACATTGTATCTTAACAATATTTTCAATACCGTGCTGCATATTTACAATGTCTTCCCCGATGAGTCACTTGAAAATAAACTGCACATATATTTTTATAACAAATACATGTATTTTACGAGTAAACAACATTTTACATCATGTAGAATTATGGTAGGCTGGCTGTGATTGCCTATGGTTTGGCAAGACAAAATAATCGCATTTTCAGCTTTGTTTAATGTACGATAAACACAAATATGAAACATAAAAGGAGAACATATGTCAAAAGTCATTCTTGAGTTGAAATACGCATATTTACTGCACAAATTGGAGCTGAACAAACACCTTAGTTCATCCATGAATCCATGTCTACAATGAATGGTTGGAGTTTTGCAGCCCAAGCGATCGCTATCACTGCACGCATTATCACATTACATTGCATGACTTCCATTACATCAGCAAAAAACTAATGTCCGAGAAATAAGCTTACCTTTCGCAAACGAGAGTAAAACGCCCACGACCCCGCAGAAGAAAGTTACTTTGTGCACTTTTCGCTTCATGGTGGTGAACGAGTTGCTGGAAGACAGGCGAGCGACTGTTGGTTTGCGAACTCGGTTCGTAATTACAATCTCAGTGTCCACCGACCCTGGCCGGTCGACTTAACGACTTCCGCTTCAACCAGCGGCATATTTCATATCCAATTGCCCGCAAAGCCAGTTTGAGTTGCCCGGAAAAAGTCGATAATGGCCGATTTTTCTGCGCTATTAGCGGGCAAAGTTCCCAGCCAAGGTGTTGTCACACCAAAGTATAAATCGCAAAACGGCTTCGCTGCACCATGGGCTCACCAGCCAACTGGGTTACAGTTACCTCGTGCCACCGCACTGCCGAAGCTGTTACCCCTCCGGATTTCTATGGAGAATGTCGAGGTTTGGGTCGATGTGCTAGGCGGCACATTACGGAGCACACTCCTCCCAAATGGCATCGTGAGAGGAATTTACAGTCGCCGCGAAAAAAAAAGCAGCAAAAATTTGAAGAAATGATGCTAGTTCCAGACGTTGAAGAACGGTTATTGTCTTCGCAGGAATTCCAGAGGAAGGGTGTGCAGGCTAGAAGCGCGATAATGAATGGCCAGAAAATCCACAACAATCCCTAGAAACGGTGGAGTACAGTGGCATTGTTCGATGGTGGGCCAGGTCCTCGCAGCGGATGGGCCATGCCAGTTAGCCTGCCCAGTAATTGAAGCACTGGAGCATTAGTCCAACGACACAAAGGGCCAAGCACGTGGAATGCTGTGGCTGATGGTGGTAGACACGTACGCTCACTTCAAAAGCCGCATCTCAACTGAGCACCGAATAACGATCCGAGTCTGCTGCCAGCTCGAGTCGAGTATTCCTGCAGGATGTGGAGCCACGTCTTATTGGATCAGCCAATTTTACATTGGCAGAACTGGAAGCAATTCCATTGGAAATCCACGACTGGTGCAGCCACTGCACCTGGCAAATTAAATTTCTGGGAAGCACGCCGCCTCGCCATAAATCCGCCGATATGAGCGCTTTGGACAAATTTTCATAGACGGCTTTTAAAGCGATAGCCCAAAGTGGTTCTAATTCGAGATGGGAAGGCATTCATAATTTGAAATCCAGAAGTAGCACACAATTTCGATGTTACTTCAGTAATAGTTTATAAAGCGAATAAACTGGAAGAAATGCACGCAAGAAATGATATGATAGGATAATGCGTATAGTGGAGACATAATCAAATGCAATGTACATGTGCTTGTACATTGTGATGGCTATGATGAAGATTAATAGTCAATGCGCCAAATGCAATTTTTTAATTTCAAATCTACTTCTTCAGTAGTGTTGATGTAGGTCAGCGCTAAATGTCCGAGATTAGAAAACAAAAGGGCTGTTCTACATGTACTGTGTACATGATAGACGACACAAGACCACGGCACGATGTAGGCGAGATTTCCCTCACGGTTAGCAAGCTGGCAGTGATTGCCTGGCACTCAAGGGGCAGCTGAATAAGACATTACCGTTTTAGTTTATTTTATGCTAATTTGGTCAGGTTATGTCAGTTTAAGTCAGGTTAGGCGATCAAAACGTGCATAAAAAAGTACAGGATGATTGTAAGTGTTTCAATCAACCCTTTCATTCCTTTTCCTTGAGGAATAAAATCATTATTATTATTATTATTATTATTATTATTATTATTATTATTATTATTATTATTAAAATGGGAAAAAAATATAATCGAAAAATCTAAAAATAAATTTAGCAACAAAAAAGTATTACAAGGATAAGTTTTAACTGCTATAGTAGAACCAAGAAGTGATGGAACTGAAGGACAGCCAATCGGAGAGATTTGACTTGTCGATTACCGCTTCCATGCGTTTTCAGTCGGTGAAAGTTGGCACGTGGCACGTGATTGTACGCAACTAGGCTAAATCAATCGCCAACACGTGCTTGGACCCTATTGGTCGGCGCATTTGACCCAGTTCCATCAGTTCTTGGTTTGACTATAGGTAGGTGTTATTCTTGTATACCCGACAAATAGGGCTGGAATAATGAGGTTTGTGCAGATTTAGAACAAGGGCGATTCTGGACTATACCCGATATAATTAATCAACAGTAGGACTCGTAGGACCCCAGCAAAAGTAAAATATTTCTTTTATAATGAAACCCGGTGTCAGAGCAAATCTTGAATCAGCTTTCCCTGACCTTTTCAGGCATTCCAGACACACTTTATTAAATTCTCGGACAAGTTGAAACAACGCGTACGCATCTAGCGCATTTTCATATCATCAAACCATATGCATGCCTTATTTACGATTTGGATTCATTTATTTGATATAATTATTTGTGTCAGACAAAAAATTCCAGACATTAAACAACTTTTTCAGACATTTTCCTGATTTTTCCAGCTCATACCAATTTCCTGATTTTTCATGGTGTTTCAGACGACCAGGCACACACAAAACACTCCATGTAGCAACATACTCTACGTACAGTGTACATGTTTTATCAAGATGCTCAGAGTTTCACGAAATATAAGAATATATTGCCAAATCGCATTAGTACTAACAGCCAGGGCACGTTAAATGATTGTGTAAATAAGGCGTTACACTTGTTGTCAGTTGAATAAACACATGAACTCTACCGTATTCCAATGTTTTTCCACATTGGTTAATGCTTTTATCTAAACCCGCACTGCCTTAAAGGAATAACGATGCTGGAACAGGTTTGCAAATAATTCGTAATAAATAAAAACCGTCCAAAACATTTCATGAAAGCGTATCTCCACACGCACTTGGTTTTACTCGAATTACATTTGCCATTAGTGGCACACGTATACCTAATAATACACTTAAAATCTAGCATTCATAAAGCACAACAATAGATGTAATACCGATTAATCAATAGTGAGGTTATTTATTTTTTGCAAGTCCGATAATCGCAGTAAAACATAGGGTGGTTTCAACGATGTGAAATATTTCGAGTTGCAAACTCCATTTGATGCAGGATATCTTGTTACACGTCAACAGAGTAACAAATACGGTTTGGTGCCCATCAATTATTTAGTACACTTATAGAATAAACTATTGTGTTAGTCAAATTCAAACACAATCCAGTAGTTGTGGTAGGGGCTTGGGATAGCCCTAACATTATATGCATTTGCAATCAGCATGATGATGATGTTCATATTTCCCCGTCTGCCAAAAGTTAACACCCAAACACTTGAAACATCATATGCAGAAACAAGGATAGGCTGCGCTCATCCTTTACCAAGATCTTTGCATTTGTTGTCACTTTAATCACATGCCAGAGTCTGATGTAAGCGAGCAATAAAATTGCAATCGATCAAATATTGGGTCACACCCATCGTAAAAGTTGTGGCTCGTTATTGTAATGCAATTTCCACATTGTGGGTAATATTCCTAAAAGCCAAAGAGTAATGGAAATGTTTGCGAGAACCGTTCGAGTCGTAGAAAAACATGCAGACACAATTTGCATCAACATGGATCTTAAAGAGCAAAGCTTGCCTAAATTACGCCGTGTTCTGACGTCCAATTAGTAGGCATTTATTTTAATTGCTTTGTGAGGAAGGGTTCGCTGACTTTAAATGGCGTATGTTAATCATTTCAGCAATTTTGTGTGAAAATCAAAGTATGTTATATACCAATCGGTAATTTCGTATTCCAATATTATTTTCTCCGTTAGCCTCTTCTATTTGTAGGGAGCATAATCTTAATAACTTTATATTGTTTGACATTTATCCTGTAAACAGAAATTTGATGTCGAGACGTAAATGAAATAGTTTATCAATGTATGCTTTCATTTAGGGTTTCAATTCTAGATTCCGATACATACGATATTGACGAACTGCTCATTAAAAGGGCGCAAATCAGTCTGCATGGTGGTGCATTGCGTGTTCAAGATGGGCGTATATATACGAACCCATATTTCTCTTAAACAACAACCGTATTCATTACTGGAAGAAGGTATACGTGTATATATGCCAAGTGTATTGTCAGCTTTCACTATAGGTTTTTGTTGGTTGCCAATATATCATTAGTAACGTAATACGACGTTGCATGCCTAATGTAAATACAGTATTTCCGTTTCATTACCTTTATTCCGTAACCCTTGTCTTTAATTTACCAAGAAGGTTTTGTAAATATTTATTTCGTTGATACACGTGTAGCAATTTAGTTACCCGATGCTGCACTCTAAACGGAAAAAGTACAAATGTTGAACCTTAAGGGTACAAATAGTTTTGAAACCATATACACACCCTATGGGTACATATGTTGATTGCACGTGTACCCTTGACATGGGTTCCCATGATCATATTGTACCTTGAGGTACAAATATTTAAATCATTTCATCCCTTTGGGGGAAATTGCATTTGTACTTTTACAGTTTACAGTTTGATTTGTCGATTTGGGGATCATCCAGGACATACCATGTGAATGTATTTATCCACATAAAAACTGACAAGTTAAAATAAACTCTTAAATAATAAACGTTTCCATGTGCACTTATTTTAAGATTTACTTTTATTTGGGAATTATACGAAATTTTAAAATCTGTTTTTAACTTTTAATAAGGCCCGCCTCTGTACATTAATGAACTAACTTCTGTGTTTGGTCCGTCAACAACAAGGGACACGTGACTATATATACCTGTACAAGCGTTTCTTTGATTTTCAGTGTGTACAAAAAACAGAATGTAGATATTTTGTATAAAAATAGTTTGAATAAAATTGCATAATAAAAATATAACCAGCAGTAAAGTGGAACAAATAAAAAAATGTGTTTGCCATAAATTAAATTTCATTTTAGGAAAAAAATCGACAAAGTTCGAGCTCCGGTTAATGCATATAAAAGCTGATAAAGTCTCAATTACCTCTAGTTTCATGCAGTTATATGAGTCTGCATATACAATGTGAACCTCGAATGGTTATAAGTAAAAGATCAAACTCTAGATGAAAACAGCCTTCAAAGAAATGGTGAGGAAGTTTAATCCACATCTAAATAAGCGAGAACAATCAGCTAAATAGGCATATCGTCTGTGGTATAGGCAAGCGAGTAGGAGGTAACACTGCATTCGTTCTAATGTAGGTTAATAGAAAAAGTTGGCAATTTCAGTAAAGAGTTTCTGTTAATCGGATCGTTAATCGCTCGGCAAGCATTTCTACTTTTTCCCCCCGCTCGAATTGACAGTTGACGTCGCATTTAAAATGCAGATAAATAGGCGACATCATCCATTGATATAGCTCAACAAAAACAGCCTATTTTAGTCGGAATAATCCGACGATTAACTCCATGGGAGCGCTGGCATGGTGAGCAAAGTAACAGGAAAATGCATTAGCAGATACATGCCAGAAAATATCTGCCTCTGGTAAACATAAAAAGAGGCTTTTAGGCTCCGACAGTCATTAGGAAAACGTATCCCAACATTGAAATGCATGCATATTTTCAATCTTGCATTCACTGAGCAATTCAGATTCATGCTCAACCGTTTTGAATAAGAGCTGGAATAAGCCTATTACGCTGATAAACACATTTTTATATTCATGCAATCGTTGTTTTCGAGCTAGGTGAACGTAAATCAATATCGCCTAGCATGAGCATGCATACACAGTGCCCAAGTATGATGTTCTCTGCAAAACAAGTGCATATTGCTTCCACTTGTTATCACTTTTTTATCAGAAAAATCCATAACGCCTAACGTCAAGCAAACTTAATATTTCTGCAAATTCGTATCAGATGTCTGGAACTTAAGACATTCTTTTTTGTTACCGGTATTGTGGTTCATCAAAGCCAAGAGCATTAACGACTTGTTCTCGATTAAGCAACATTCTTGAAGTGGATTTACCGTACACTAAATTAGAAATTGCAATGGAAGCTGTGAAAAAAGACACTATTTTAAGCTATATAACCAAACGTTGATTTTCAAAGCAGATAAAAACTAGAAACGACCAGTATGACAATGTCAAAGCTTCTATTTTTACTTTCTTTTTCAAAAATCATGTTCCATTTACGATGCGATGAACGGATTTGATTCAGTCATTTATAATTCATAAAAGCGTTCCTGTTGTGGTCAATGACACCACAAAGGCAATCTGCAGGCCATCATCCAATGCAGATCGCATTTATTGCCCAATATGAATGGCGTTTCCAGTCAGCTTACAGGGCATAACCTGGGACAATGTTACCGATCCACTCCACCGCCATTAATCCTAAAAGTCGAGTAGGTTTCCCTCAATATCCTGCATCACTAGGCCTCCCTTAATGGCAGATCAACGGTATTACGATGCCAAAGATGCAAGTGTCATGCACGTATGGGCCATGGTTTTAAAACCCACACGAGTCAACTCTGCTCAAAATGGTGTCTACCTCTGCGCCACCCAGATGAAGACTTACGACGGTATATGGAGCAACACTAATGCATCCGAAAGTAGATATTTTCCATTGTCTAGATTTCTAAGTCTTTTATAACTCTCGAGCGTGGCGGGATAACGACTTTACGTTTTGAATACAGAGAACCCGGCGTGTATTGGCAGGCCAAGCGAGGTAATGAAGGTATAAAGACTGGCATTATACTGCAGGCATGGAAAAACAGTGCATCGATCGATGTTTACACGACAAAATAAATATAATCCGAAGCGATGAAAAACGCAATCTGCAAACTCGAGCTGCAGAGTATTGCTTCATTTTGTCTTAATCGACACTAGCACACATTTAACGCGACAACTACAAATATGTCAGGCGGAAAATGCCTATTCTGCAACTCAAGTCAGCCAATCTTCTTCAACTTAACAAATACAAAAACGGTGCTTTAACTGGATCCCAGCTAGCGCAACAGAACTTTTTCATACAGATAGTTGAGAAATATACAAGGCTATTCAAGTCTAATAAAGTAAGAGAACGCCATAACAAACACTTATGTGCATGCAGTTTCAATAACAGATATCAATGCTACGAAATGTAATAGGGTATTTTCCCAAATACATTTCTTGCAAAACTTGCTGACACATTTTCTTGCAAGGCACCAGTAGCTTTTATAAATGTCGAGTTTTACGCTTCAAGTCACATTATGGCCATCACTGCAGACCTCTAGAGATGCAATCTTAGCAAATTGCATTTACTATTATTAACTTATCGTTTTAAATCAAGAAAACTGAGTCCATTTCAAGTGCAAAAAGACACATCATTGAAGTGCTCATCAGATTCACCATGCGAATTATGTGAAACACGGATACGTGTATAATATAATCAGCGTATGGCTGGATTCTATTAGTGACCTACTTGCCTCAAATCTACAACAATAGCGAAAATTTAATTTTAAGAAAATTCCACAAACTGATGGAAATAAAATTCTAAATGACGCCCTTTGACCTACATATCCAGAGCTCTTGCCTTTAATTTTATTGAGTTTCTACTTATTCCTTCCTTGACTGAATTTCTGCGAGCGAATTGGAGGATTAAAGGGAAGGAAAATTCCGAAATTAAATACTTTCACTGCAATTGGAGTGCTCGAAACTCATCTCGTTTATCTTGCACTTTCTTATCAGTTTTGCAACTGAATGTGGGATACTTTTTCCCTTTGGTAATAGAAATCCATTCTCCTCGTACCTTCCTATATAGTCTTTGAAAATCGTTAAGACTGTCTACAGACACCAGAAAAATCAATGCAGTTAATTCAGTCTTGAAGGAAAGGAAAGAAGCTAGTCCCGAGGATACTACCTTCATACTTTGACTTCGAATATTATAGCAATTTTTTCTATTCGTTTTACACTTTCAAAATGCTTCATTAGTTTTCAAAGAAGGGCATTTTTCGATTTATCTTCGTAGGAATATGCGATTTCAACGTGCATCCATCACGAATGTTTAATAACCCAACATGGCATTCTTCGGCATTCATAAATTATTTCACCGCGTTTTAATGAATTTATAATGAACTGCCGTATTGGTAGACCCCGACCAGTTTCATGTAAAATGTTTTTAAAAATCACTATAAGCATGCTCCTGATTTGGCCAGCAAACAAAAATGATATAAATATGACATTTGCTCCACGAGTTCTACGATTAAAGATTAATAAACGAAAATACTTTTCAGAATTGTATTCATCAACAAGTACATTAATTGCAATCATTATTGATAGTGACTGTCAACTATAATTAGCTACACATTTGATGCTCCATTATACATTTATGTTGTCATTACGTGGTTATTTTCAAAATAAAGTTAACTGCCTTAAATTACTAAATCGCTACTATTTAATATGCATAATGATTGATCATTGGTTAATCATGTTCTGCCATAAAACATTATCTCACAAACCCTATTATTTAAATATACAGTATCCAACATGCATGAAATCTAAATTAACCAAAGACATGATTTGATGTTGCTTCAGACACCAAGGAAAAACGTTGAAGAGTCAATTTTTTAAGGCTGCGTACCTTATTTCTGTCTAGCTTTTCAAACCCATTTTACCTGCATTTTTAAAAGTGCTAAACATTCGAGACTACCAACATGTCATATTGAACATGCATGCATTTGGAAATGCTTGAGTAGTAATTTTTTATATTTCATTTTTCATGACCATCTCAGCCAAATTTTTAATATGTTAATTGAATGTGTGTAACTAAAGTCAGGGTTAATAACTGTTACACACAGCACAAAACTATTTGAATTGTTGGGCATTAAGGCGCCCGTTATGGGAGGTTCTACGTGACAACAGAGATATACATTTACATACACGTTGACACATTCTAAATCCCAAATAAACAGAATAGGTTGCACAATCGAAATGCAATGAAGACTTTCCCATTACCAAAATAGACAAACGCGAAAAAAAACTTCCATTGTAATACCTATTTTAGCAAGCCAACTTCCTTTCATCATTTCTAAGTCATAATCCTAAAAGCTTTCAGCAAAGCGTTTGTTCTCGAACGTATTGGGAATCTACTTTAATTCTCAATACAAGAAGTCTTGGTTAGAGCTCAACAACAATGGCAACATGCTTTTGCATCGGCATTGCACTGTCAAAATTAATGTATTTATAAAGTCATTATGGCATCCGGTATGAAGAGTCGCTTCTTTAACAAATAGCAAATACGCCATCGCCACCGTAAGTGAACGCTTGATAATCAATACTTTTTCCTTAATCGAAAAATGCAACCATGGCAGACAACTTTAGTGGAGATCTCTAAGAAAAAATGTGCACAAATTGGTAGGAAGGAACTTTACACAACAGGGCATATTTAAATGCCAAGCTTAAAAATCACAATTGTCAGCACGTGTGAGGAAACTAAAGGTACTACTAAGGAGGTACTACCCCCAATTGAATAAGCAGCATTTACAGGTTACTGAACTGTAAAGAGTTTCCATTTTCTATGTTTAAATATTGACCCTGAAGGTAGGCAATCACCGCAAGCAGTTGCTAGCAGTGATTGCCTATCATCAGGCTAAACGCTTCTAACAACTTGGGTATACTTGATAAATTACCTCATAGTGAAAGAGAAACTACAAGTACAACTAAAAACTAGCAGGCTCACTGTTTTGTCTATTGTATATGCAATAGATGCAAATAACGAAAAATCAAGATTATTAGAGAAAATTGCTTTTGTGGTTAAAATGTGGCATTGAACGATTAGTAACTCAGAGAGCATATTTCGATTTTAAGGAATGCATATTTAATATAGATATTGTTAACTCAAACATCGTTGTTTTTATAACGTATCGGTGCAAACTACACTTCAAAAATGAATATCTGAATAGCGATACATCAAAGTCAATCACTGGCAAACGAACCAGAACTCAGCGGTACAACTTACAAAATATTTCAAAAATTCAGCAATAAACAAGTTCAAAGCAAATCTTGTTTAATTTTGGTTCAATTAACATCTATAGAATGACTGAAAGGGAAGTTAAATTACCAAGTTGCGCTTACGGAGGATCAATTCATACGGTCTGGCATATTCATAGTTGGCCACACAATGTTTTGAAACACAAAATTAATTATCGCTATGGAAATTGTGGCTCCGAAATTATTACTAGCATTCCGTACAGGCGCAATCTGCAGCGATAAATTTCAGAAAGAGCTTATAACACAGAGGGTACATCTAAAATAAAAAATGATTTACTGGTTGAACTGCACTGCATTTAGCGGTTTGGAAACATACGTTGGAAAAAGAAGTTCCTTACACTTTCCCGTACTATAATATTTATGATTTAAAAGGCAAACCGTTTTGTTTTGTTGAGCCAAAAATAATTAGAGAGAATACAAAGGGTATTAAAATGCGACAATAATACAATTCTTATGAAAACTAAATAAAAAATAAGCTAATTACAGCAGAGGATATCCACTTGCAGAACTAATAAAGAGACGGTATAATTAAATGGTATAAAAAATCTAAGCACTTATACGACACAAAGCAGAATTCTTAATTGCATCACAATTTCAGCATAAATGGAGATGCATTGCTTGACAAACCTGTCGAGCATCAGTGGAAATTACGTGGTATACTGGTAATACTTAAAATGAATATAATGAACTGATATCTTTTGCTTTGCGCATTATGTGCCGTATCGTTTGTTGTGAAATCACACAATAAGTGTGAATGACTATACACTGAATGTAACGCAAATTAATATAAAAACAGATTTGTAGCTTGAATGATAAAACAATTCTGCCCATATTCTTGGTTATACCAAATATTGTAACCGTCTTGACCAAATGTTTACAACATTGACCAAAGATATTAGCGTTACAACATCGATTTCATGTATAGAGTGACTGAACATTGTCTGTTACCAGCAGCCAATTTTATGCTATAGCAAAATTTATCCTTGATTTTAATACTAATACTTTTATAAAACCTGTGTCAGTTCGGTATCGTTGTTATTCGTTTGTTGTGTTCAGCCCAGTTTCAGTATCTGTTCAGATCCATTTCTTAGTTTTTTCGCAATATCAACTGCCACATTCCTTTTCGTTAGAAAATATGCAGTCATCCAATTACAATGTATATAGAAATCTGCTGTAATTGTTCCTAATGCGTTATAACACTATTTCGGTTAATAAAGGTTTTTTTCTGTTCTGGACAAAAAAGTTGTGGGGCACAAAAAAATGATTTTTCTATACTTTACCAGCTCATATCTTACATCATTATTGTGTAGGATTTCGCGCAGAACAATAAATAGAGCGTATTGATTTTCCTTTCTTGCTTCGTGTCTTTGTTCCGAAAGTTGTTAGAAATAAGTACGTGCCAAAGACCACAAAAAACAGCGTAATAATACTCGTACTTTGAATAGAAGTGGGATAGAATCAGAAACTTATTATATTTCGGCGTAAACAGTTTACTTCTAAAAATATTTTTCCTCTAATGACAGAAATGACAAAAAGCTCCCATTTACGAGCGCAATGAATATCAATCCTACTTGCACAATTCAAAATTAACGAGGAAGGATGCCAGCATTTTATGAGCAAACATTTTCATGTTCACGCGTAATTATGATGCATTGTATCGCGCGAAAACGACAAATTTGCATGCAAACTTGGTAAAGAAAAATATATTTGGCATCAAAAGGTCCTACGCCAATGTGCGCTTCAAGCGGGATGAACAATGATAGATAATTTAGCTTTTCTTAATAAAAGTTCGTTGTATATTTAAATTACAATCGAATAGGAATACAAGTTCAAAAATGTCTGGTGCATTAGTCAGACATCAAATTCGTTTTTAGTATTACTTGTAAAGCAAGTTACCTGATCTCAAATTTAGTTTACCATCGTTAAAATTGCAGATTGATCACGGCTGTTTTTTGTTATTGATATGCATTTCTTGTGACGACAACACATTATGTAGAACATAGAGATAATTGTATAGAATACCTACAAAAATAGTGCATGCACGGTATGAGCCTTTCTCATTAGATAGGTGCACGTCGATTTGTTATTGGAACAGCTTCGCCGGCTGTCGAAATCCATAAAAACAATTTCAAATTCTGCTTTTGAGAAACCAGAGAAGCGGATTTATAAAACATGTTCCTGAGAAATATCAAGTCTATAACTCCAAAAGAGGTTATTCCCAGCGTATTAATATTAATATAATCCAAACCACAGGCATGCTGGTCGATGTGTTAAATCCTGCAGGGGTCAAAAAATCCTTGGAAATCGTACATTTTCGCCAATAAATATGTTGACAATTTTATGATCCGCAGTAATAAATAATGCCAGCAGCCTCACACTGCTATATAAACATGGATTCATCGACTTACATAATAACCAACATATATGCGCTGGTACGCATACATTGTAGATACACATTATCTATAACATTTGTGCTTGAAAACAATTACCAGTCTGGGAACCCCTAGAAACTGATCACTCAAATCACTTTCTGACAACAGGATTTTTTTAAACTTAACTAAGATTTCGAAGAAGGATAAGAACTTCCATCAATTCAAAGTGATGTCAGCAGTTAACATTTGAGGAAATAACAATAGTAGTGTAGCACTCGAGCATACATTATCATTATACAATTTAAGAGCTCCGTAAGCAAAAATTATTACGAGGATAACCAAGAGTTTATACATTTGTGATATGCCGTGCGTTAGGATTTATTTTATTCCTTCCAAGGAAATAAATCCTAACGCACCGCATTTTTTGTCGTTTTTATAAGAATTTTCAAAACAAATTCAAGGTCTCCACGATCTACATGTATATTTGTTTATATTCCCTATATATTATCCAAAAAACTGCACCACTGCATGTATGTGATTGAATTTTGACGCGAAGGGAACATCCCTTATAGTCGTTTTTTGTCTTAGTGATATCTAAGTTGGTACATTCGTTTAAACTAGTAGGTAAGAGGGACGGTCGTGGCCGGTTTGTTAGGTTTAGATCGTACATACACGTGTATACCTTAACAGTACCGGAGCTAGGTTTATCTTCAGTGCCCAATGTATGAAACTAAGTACTGCATATAGGCTAGGCTATAGGTTTGGCTTCCAGATTTTGGTCAGCAAAACCACCCCAGCAATGGTCATAAACATTTTTCCAGGGCCGTTACTGCGAGTGCATGTCCTACAGCACAAGAATATATTTTTTTAAAAGCACTTCCTGGGTCAAATAGCGAGCAATCTTATGTTATAGGTCAATATTTTACTTATCTTACGTCAGCTTTGACGCTTATTTTAGAGAGGTACACTCCATACAGGATGATGTACACACGCTAATAATGGCCTCCAAAATCTCACTTCCTCAGAGCCTCATAGAATCGTTCAAATGAAATGAGATTTTTTTTTATTTCGCTTTCGTGTTGATGAAATCTTTTCTAGTTATGCTGCTCACGTTTGGCTGTTACAAGAGCAAGTGCCCGCGAAAGAAAACTTTAACCTTTGCTATGAAATGTGCGAGTGTTTATCTTGTTGGGCTTTATTAATTTTTGGAAAACAGCCAGCGAAAAATTACAGACGCAATTTATGCGCTCAACTTGTGCGAAAATTTTTAAATTCAGTGATTTTTGTATGTTTTACACGTTACATGGGATGCCTTTTTTCCGGTGAATTGCAGCGATGCAGCTTTATCTCAGATAATTATGTTCTATACCGATCGCACGGTGTGATCATAAAACTACCTTTTTTGCAGCCATGTTCGATTATATCATTGTTGCCACAAGTTACACCAAATGTGCAGATATTCAAAAAGTTTACAGTAGTTTCTTCACCTTAGAATAAGGTATATACTGTATATCAAAATGTTATAATCCGCAGTTTACACTTATTGGAAAAAGGCATAAGCAAAATAAAATATAATAAAATAACTTCAGATAACAGATAATTTCTAAACAAATTACCTTAATTGTTCAGAAAGTTTTTACATTTACAGAATTTTCACATACAGGCTCCAAACTATTTTTTCCTCATTCCACCTAACATACTGTTCATCTATCTTTACATTAACGATATGTTATGTTGTTCTCAACTAGAATGCTAATCTTGAGCTAATAAAATCTATCGATAAGAAGGCAATAACGGTTCTGTGTGCATCTAGAACGTAAATTCTTGATTTGGCACAATGCAATGTACTTTATTACTATATACTATTATTCAAACCCAAATAATAAACATTTATTTCGTGCAAAGCTGCCAAGAAATCCTTTTGTGCATGTATGAGAATAGTTTTATTTCGAGAAAACTTGATGGATATATTCTTAATGCATTATTACATTTCAGAATAACATTGTATTGAATACGCGTGGAGCTTGTCCTATATAAATTTGTATGCGAAACATACCTGTTTTCAGCTCCAAATGATAAATCTAATCAATAGATTCGACATTGAAGAATTACGTTTAACATGAAATAGACCAAGGCTTAAAACACTTTTTGGCAAAAGAACAGCCATAGCTACAAAAGCACAAAATAAATGAAAATCAGATTTTGGCAAGCACACGAACAAACGATCCGTGCTGAGCACCAAATAAAGATCGTCAGAATAGTTAAGCATTAATAAATTTTGAGGAATCTGCGCACACGCATGACAGTGATTGCAGAAAAAATGCATAAAATATTGCATCAATGTCAGTGTTAAAACAAAGTGTACACATGGTGGACAAAAACATCTCTCATTTCTCATCAATCACGTACGCATGATCTATATTATATCTGTAACACATTAAAAATTAATCAGGTGTGCAAATGAAATTTAAATGTTTTATGAAACTATTATTGATGGAACTTTAAAAGCTACAAGCACGAAAAAACATTATATGCAAATATCCGTGCATCACAACCAGACGAATGAAAACTTTAAACATTAGGTTAAATTTGTTTCTCTGTGCAAATGTTTATGATGTATTGGCTGATATGGATGTCAGTGATTAGGAGTGTTAATAAAAAGAACAAGCTAATGCAAAAATGCATTCCTAAAAAGTCGTTATAGTTTGCTTTTTTATAAGCAATAAAATGAATTTCCAAATTCATTAAGCTATTTTTAATATAGACGCATTCAGATCTGTATTTATTCAGGGGCAAACGAACATTTTAAGGCAAAATGTGCATGAATCAATGCACGTAGATACAACGATCGTAAAGTCATATTAGAATTTGACTCTTTCATTTTCAGATGTGGACTTGCTGAGGAGAAAATAACTTCGCAAGTGGGTCTTTTAATGATTTTATATACAAGGCAATCGAAAAGGTCTACAGCAGCTAGTCTTCAAATTTCACACCTGCCGCAAAGTGGTTCTCAATCTTTTTAATGGCATTTTATTTCTAGAAGAGAATGAGGCCGTTAAATTAAATTAAGCCATATTAGATAGCTTTTGCAGTATTAAATTAGACACCGAACAAAACTTCGGAATACTCAAGAGGATGCTTAGAAAAAATGTGTTTTGCGTTATTTCCAAAGACAAAGATTACGGTAGGCAATATTAATATTGTTTGCCTAGCAAAACAGTAAATCTAGACAGGGAAGAAAGCTAGATAATGAAAGATGCCTAAAATATTAAAAAAAAATTAATAGCTGGAATAAATGATGCTATGATTAATCATCAGCCCTATAAATAATAAAACAATGAGAGCATCTGCGCATAGCGCATGCTGATTCAATTACATATGCTTTGAGTTAATTTCAGTTAAAAGCATTTTTGAGAGCTACTGATGCAAAATTGTATCAAAGCCATCATCTATTTTGTGGTTTATTTCAAAGCCATCCCGATACAATAAACTATGATTAATACGTTTGCAAAAATATTAAGCGCATTGTGATTCAAAAAGAATTGAATATTCGTCAAATGTTCTTGACACAAATATATTCAGTCAAATATGATATCAATATAGGCTTCTTGCACAACCGTTAACTGGTAATTTTTATGATTAAAGCGCACTTTTTGTCACTTGTGGATAAAATCAGGCTTCAAAGGCCATAAAACAGAGCTACCCAGACGTAACTCAAGTACTTCTTCCAAAACTAGGTTTAAAACTATGCGCTTGTTACAGGCAATAACAAGGGAATATACTAGCAGCGCCTGAATACCCAAAATCCATGCTGTGAAGCACAAAAATGGTTATAAAAAAGCTATTTGAAGTAGAGAGCCCATTTCCTCGAAAGTGACGGAGAGACCGATGGTATATGTAAATTCTGATATTTCATTTTACTTTACAATATATTGCCGGTGCTATCTGTTTACGAGTGAAGTATATGAAACGAACACGAATTTGAAAAGGATGCGAGTTCGCAGCGAAAGCAAATTCAAATTGCGTTTACATTATGATGTCCCAACAACTTCCGATACCTACGAATGGCTTATTAAGATTCCATCGTGATAAAACACCCTATTGCCACGAAGAAGCAATATTTTTGCGTGGGTAAACGTGAAACTTTAAAAAGTGTCCCCTATGGAAAAGTGTCACATAGTCCATACAAATGGACGTTTAAAACGATTGAAAACATTTTACAATTCTACACATTTGCATACACCAAACAGAGGCGCACAGCAAACTACTAGTAATTAAATAACATCACCTTAGCACCAGAAGTATAAATATAAGAAAGCAATGGCGGAAACTACGTTTTCGTAATAATTGCTTTTAAATGGCGCACCGCAAACTACTGTTAATTAAATAGAAAGGTGGAATTAAAAAGCAAGGATAAAAAACCTTTCAGGTTTGTTGATCGAAAGCCTTAAATTTAATTTACACGTCAGACATTTAATGGGGTTCATGTGAGCTAGCCCGCAAATTAACTTAATTTCAGTATATACTGTATGCTCGAAGCATTCTAAGAGACTACCGGTATTTCCCTGGATGATAATAATTAGCATTTTATTTTTGAAAAACAGAGAGGCTGTCATCCGAATTCTAAGTGAAATTAATTACAAACCACAACCTACAGCGCGCAACGGAAGTTGTTTAAAGATCTTAAATGTTTTTGATCAAATGAAATTATAATTATTTTAATTGGTAGAAGTAAATATGTAATGGTAATACGATAAATTCCTACATTTCTTTTTCCTGAATTAATTCTACTTAATTCATAAAAATATTGACCGATTCACCGCAATAGAATTAACACTACGTTACATAAGTAATGGGCAATTATAATTTTAATAAACTTTGCAAACTAACATTGGTAATAAAATTAATAAACTTCATAACAGTATCGCCCATTGTAAATCAAGACAATGCTTTTCTTGCAATCGCCTTTAATACTCGAAATTAGTTTTGCTATAGACATCATATACATTTCATAACAAGATTGTTCACATATTAGGGTGTGTATATGTATTACTATATGTGGATAATTACATCAAATGCAAACTTAGTTGTGAATATAGTACCTGTATAATACAATGATGACCTTTCAGAAAACCAATATAAGACGGCAATGTTTGGGTTTGCCTCCTCTCAGTTATTAAGAAGTTAATAGACCAAAGAACTGCCAAATTTGACCTAATAAACCATAACGTTTTTTATGAAATAGACACGGGAAACTTTAAACTGATGGAATACCGGTCACGGAAGACCTACCACTGTTTATTGGTTGTGCAGGTGAGGTCACATAAAAGGACTATAAGGTTTCAAATGCACGCTATAGATGAGCAACGAAGAGGAACCTTGCAACGACATCGATTTATTCTGTCGGACCAGTAAAAAACCTCAAAATGTTGCCTCATGAGAAAAATGCGGAAGGTGGAAATCGAAGGGGGTGAACGAGTTTAGCTGAAATGGAAGTGGAAATTCGGTTTGCAATTGCAAAAGTGCGTACCTTTAGCCACAAGAAAATGAGCGACGACAAAAAGTTAAAGCCCAAGGATTGTCTCAATCAGATTCAGAGAGTAAGTTAGAGGAGATATGGTGGGGGAAAGGCTCCCAGCATATACGTCTGGGCTACCCTTCCATTTCGCCAAAACACCATATTTTATAGTCAGTATGAGAAGGTAAAAATCGATGTAGAACACTATGAATGCAAAACCTTGCAAAAAACATCCCTTCAGAAATAAAACTTATCTAAAACTTTAAACAGCTCGCAAAAGACGGTTGCAATTACAGGATATAGGCATGTACCGTATTTACTACATGTATATACATAGTGTAACTATTGGTTATTAAAAATGAAAAGCTGTGCTATCAAATTCATGAAAATTCTGACATCTTGTCAGTCTTTGGGAAGGAAATAAAAAATGGAATTAAATAATAATGCACGTATGTATCTCAAATCCAAAAAAAAAAAACTATAAAATCAGTGCCCTATCTGGGCTTTACATTTTGCATAATCGGGCACTGATCTGAATAAAATATCACAAAGGAAAACGAAACAAAGTCATGCATGTCAAACATTAATCATTTTTTTTTAAAAATAAACAACATGATTATTGTAATTATACGAGCTCGTAACAATGCACATTCACTCACAATCGTAATAACCAAGATAAAAGCTACAACTAGCTTGTAAAGTAACTTTACTGAATAGTTCATTACTCCCCAGTCAAACTCTGAACAACATATCGATATATGCTTCATTTATATCATATTTACAACAATGGTACCTGTCCCATAGCCATCACAACCTGTTTTATGTTTTTAGTATGATTTTCCTTTTCGTCGGTTTTTGTTTTTAAAATGAGCTAACATGATATTATCTAATCTAAACTATCCCCAAATATTATATCATTATTTCGATCGCCTCCTAGCCGCAAGCAATCACAGCCGGCCTGAAAGTCATCAGGAGAAGCCCACCTCTTCACTGCCTCTATAAGAAAGAGGGCAGCAGGATACCATCATACAGTAGACCGCTACAGTGCGACCATTTTACTTTAACAATTATAACGTGTTTGTAGTATAATGCTTCCACACTGAAAACTTAGTACACTACTGACAATTTGTGATTAACTTCATCACTCGTTATATCATTGGGTTCGGGAAAATTAGCCAATACGTTTATCCAAGCTAGTTCTCGGTATGTCACTCAATTGACCATAAGATACAAATTACAGAAATTAATTTACATAAATGAGATTATTTACACGAATCGCTGTTGGACGTGCTATTTTCCGTTAACTTTGATCCCCCAATCTCCTGCTTGTTTTACTGAGGAGATCAATTAGCTTACGCGTCTATAAATAGAGATTTACCAATACAAGATGAAAGAGGATTTTACTTCATTAAAAGTTGGCTCTCAAAGGAAACCTGAAGATAAATATGCTAACGACTAAACACGTTTAACCTAATTTCGTGACATCATCAACATTGTTTTCGGCAAAAACGCAGCCTTTGTTATAACGCCTAATTGCACTTCTAATTTGAAAGTAGTTTTATCGCATTCGAGCAAAAGGTGGCTTAAAGGATTAAGATAGTGCGGTGGAGTGACCACAAACAATTAAAATCTAAGCACGACCAAATCCACATTGCCTTGGGGAGCACGCAATACGCTACTCGAGATCTTGCTGACGCTATGTTGTTTATTCTTGCCAAATTAGGCCAGAAGGAATTATGAAATTGCTTTCCGAACAGCTTTATCTACTGTTCAAAAGTTGGAAAATAATAGGACACTTTCCTTTTTTTTCTGATAATGTACCATAGGCGGTTGCATCAGCAAGATAATTCCCAGCCGTTTGGCAACCGCATAAATAAGAAGATTAGGCATTCTACAAATGTAGTTTGTTTATTCCAAGGCAAGCTTAGAAATGCGCAAAAGATCTAGCGACGCGAAGCTGTGTTGCGTTAGAGTAAACAGGGCAAAGAATAGGCGAGGCTACCGAAGACGAATTGTAGAATTTCTCTAGCCAAATAAACAACGTCAGGTTTATCAACAGCATTAATTTGACCGCGAATGTCACGAGCGAAGTTGGAAAGAATGTGTATATTGATGACTTCCCAGAAAACTCAACAGTGCAGCCTTTGCCACAACCGAATGAGCAACACTTTTCAGTTGCAAATGCATGGCATAAGATAAATTGATTTTACAATGACCGTAATTTGGATCTTACCTGTGTCACTTGTAGGCTACTTCGATCCAGGTACTCGTCAACTTACTCCATGCCAACAGGATGTAAACGCCGACGTTCACTTGAAGGCAAGATTCCTAAGCTGGCTATTGCAGATGAGGGTTCGGTGTCCGTATTTTTTCCTTTCTTTAGGGTCAAAGATAGTGTTCACATTTATATGGGGAATGATGACATCAGGAAGTAGCTCAACGGCTGGAAATGCGCAACATTCGCCTTTGCTAGATCACTGATGCATGGTTGCGTAAAAGGCAGTTGTATACCACAATAAACGAATCTGAAAAACAAACACGATTCGAATGAGTATCCTCTGCAGAAAAAAGCAAGTTGCCAAGTGGGCCTAGTGGACATTTGAGCAAGAGGCTGATATGTACAATGATCTATACGGAAATTCCTCAGAGACATTATTTTTTGGTCGAGGGTTAGATGAAAGTCGGGTGGGACCTTGTCCTGTGCCAGTCTGTATAATGCCTACTGAATGACACTGTCAATTTTGAAACCTATGCAGTTTTGTGGATTCGCTCGGGTATTGAGTCAATACTGGTAATCCAAAAACATTATCCAAATTTATGTTTCTAAGGCACACGAATGCTGTCAAAACTGCCATGCTAGAGAATGCGAACAATTAAGCTGGCTGCTAAATGTTTTGCAAAGACAGTATTTGAATATTACAAATGTTTACCAAAGTCTTGATAACATTCTCAACTCAATGAAAGGAAAGGCGTTAATAGAATTGCAAACACATACAGTAAAAGAAACGTAAATGGGTGTCACTGATCATGTTATACATGTACAAGACATGTGCTGTATTTTAATGTACTTCAGTTCTAAGAGCCATTATTGGTATAAGAGTCAATTGAAGAACAACGCACTATGGGAAGGAACAAACCCTTATGGCCTAGGACTTTTTGATCATGTGGTATTTTGCATTTGTTGTTACAATAGATACCCGAGAAAGGCTTCGATTCTTTGCTTAATTTACTTCAAGAAGCAATGTACACTGTAAAAACATAGTCTTATTTTCAGTCACTTTTTGTGTCTGAAAATGATGGTTTCCTCCCATTTTTGAGAATTAAGTCCGATTATATGAC